>JAQGAE010000168.1:0-50342 GCA_034696685.1 Julus scandinavius | reverse complement strand
AATATTTGCATATGATGTGTTGTGACTTAATTACGATGCGAATTGACCGTGTCCGGATAAATATGCAATGCACTGTAATATACCTCACACGACAAATACGATACATTTGTTTTCAAAATTCAATTGACGTGCACCAATACGAAACTTTTCAAAAGCTTGACGGAACTTCCAAATTACATAACGTCAAAAATACGAAAAATAAATGACAACCATTATGTCCGATTTCATTGAGATTCAGGGGATACAAGTATGACAACCATTCATTAATCGGGTGGCCAAACCACCAAAAACAACCCGATACAAGGCCGTGAAACCTTTCATTCAATATACTTGCCAGAGGAAGAAAAAAAAAAATGGAGAGCGGTCAAAAACAAGTTAGCTTTCATCATTTGTTGGATACATGTTGTTGGTGGTTGATAGCATAATTCTGCCATATCAATGGGAATTCAGATGCCACGACCTGTGACGAGCTCTAATAACTTGTGAATTGAAAGCAAAGCATTTCCCCGTCATTACTATGCATGAAAACGATCCAAAATGGCGGTGTTCCAACCCCCCCCCATTGAAAGTAGCCATTCCAAAGCGTGCTACAGGGTAAACTGTAAGTTGGTGCAATAGCCAACATAAAGTGTGTGTTCTCCTCAACGCTTCGTAGTCATTGTTTTTGGCCCACGGAGCATAGCCAGATGTGTCGAAACTGCTTGTTTATCCCACAACATTTCAATTGGGAGGGAGATCCTCATTCATCGGCAATGCACTTGAATAATGTCCCCCTACCAGCCACAAATGGCATCCCCCCTTCCCTGGGTGTCAATGAACGGACAGGCCATCAACCAGGCGAATTCAGTCACTGGAAAAAACTACTTAAAAACTATTTCTCACTTACTTCAAACTTTTTTCAGCACCACCGACGTTGATAAACCCAAATTCGCTGGTGGTTGTGTTTTTTTTTTTTTTTTTAGTCGTGCCTAATGGGTTGAATTAGCAATCTGAACTTTTAACGCGTTTAATTGTTAATTAGCATACTTCTGCCTGTCTGCTTGGCTAAACATGGACAAAATCGATCTGTGGTGATGAGATGGGTGAACAAATGGGTTTAGATTTCGCCTTATTCTCGTAATGAGCGCTTTTCTTGTGGGAAAAACACAATCGAGTCTCTAATTATCTTTTTAAAGGCACAAATCTGTAAGATACTCGAATTTGCGCGCCATTAATTGCCATTGTTACTTGGTTTGTGTAAGTATACAGTCTGAATTACAATGGTATGGAAAAATGCCAGCTTCCTTGTATAATGTAAAGAACCCACATCTGGCAGCACGTCCGAAAAAGGAAATCCTATTGAAATTAATGACAGAAAAGTCTTTACTTAAAGAGATGAATGCATTGACCACAACCATATCAACTCAACAGCTTCTATTTCAGAAACATTCGTACAATGAAATAGAACTTTCTCACTGCATAAATAAATCCTTAATCGAAACGTCCCAGAAAAGTTCGGTTAAGATTATGAAATTTATGAGAAATTATTTTAACCATGTCGGTTTCCATGTATAATCCATCAGAGCGAATGTTTGCAATAATGCAATGAAGCATTCTATACTTCCTTATTATTGTTTCTAAGCTATTGTTTCAGACTTTCGCCGTTCATAATAAGATGAATTTTAGAGCAAGGTCAATGGCGAAATAAATTACTCTGCTTGTTGTTAAATAAGAACAACCATCTATCCTGGAAAGTTCTGGCAGCAATTTTCCATGGCATGCAAATATAATTGGAGATGTTGATAAAAAATAATAGAAGCAGACTTTTTATTTCCGCATTGCCAAAGCAGATTTCCTCAATATCCAGACAGTGAGAACATACAAGTGTTTGTATATTTTCTGTATGTACAAGATGCGCTGTCTGCATGATGCATGAGCCTATTCCAAAACGTACTTCTACATATTGTCAGTGATGGCTTGTGCTGTACAGCCAGATGGGAACCATAAATCAAGGCTTGACTGCTTTTTTCCCCATTGGCAATAACATTGTTCTCAACAGGTCATCCAATAATTTTTATTATACGCTAAAGAGTTGATACATTTCTGATGTCTTGTTTTTTTCATAAATTAAAATGCCAAATTTTGCATTTATATTTACGACTTGAAATGCAAGAGATGCAATATCCTCAATTGCGAAAATTGAATTACTCCAAAACCACTCATCCTTACTTTTGATTGTATGTTATGATTAAATTAAGTATAGGCTACGTCATTACCTTGGAAAAGTTAAGTCCAAAACCCAAATCATTGAAATTTAGTACACAAAAAAAGTCGCTTTATATTCAACAATTTAAATTACCAAAAAATGTCATGCCTGTGACACTTTCTCGATTATGCATTCAAAGGGGGGAAAAAAACTTGGGCAATAAGGTCATGACTTAGAACGAGGGCCAGGGACCTTTCTTGCAACACACAAAGGGGGCTCCAACGAACCCATTAGAACTCCTGACAAGACTTCTACATTTTACCTATAATATTTAAAACAAATAGCCCAAAGGCTAAACATGTTTCGTTATATCAAATTACTTATTACCACTCCATGCTAACGACTCGCTAAGGTACAAAAAAATACATAGCGTGTTTATCGCTTTTCTGAATACTAACGCATCAAGGGCAATTGAACTTGACCCATCCTCTTCTACTATCAGGATTTTGGTCATAAGATGTATTTCTTTTTACATCTTGCGTTTTCCTCATTAAGTCCTCACAAGTATCTCCAGCTCGCACAAAATTATTGGTCGGCTCTTCAAATTCCTTACTTTAGCCTCAGGTAACTTGCTTCCCTCTTTGCTTTATAAAGTGTACTGGCCGACACATCGAAAGAGGGTACGGCTAGTTTTGGCAAAGACTCAAGTAACAACGTATAGAAACACGTTCGTTTCCATTGCCTTCAAAAGTGTCCATCAGTCTTTGGCCAAAGCCAGATAAAAATGTTGAAATACTATCTTCAAAAATCAGGTTTTCAATTTGAGATATAGACGCCATCTTGTGACCAAATGGACAGGCACAGAAATTCCAGGTTGCCATCAACTGTCTCTTTGTAGTAAACACTTAAGGGTCCATTCAAAAAGGTCGCCTTCAAGAAGGGGGTAGGGGTCTGCTGGCACGTGGACACCATGTGGACAGGGGAGAGGAAGGGGGTAATCCATTATGGACGTCCGAAATTTATAGGATGGGCCTTTGCACAATCCAACAAATTTTCTGGACACCCTACTTCTAAAAAAATTAATGACGTCCACGATGGGGTCTGGACAGCTAAGGGGTAGGAAAAAATCAATTTTTGGAGGAATTTCGGGACGTCTTTTTACAATGACCCCCTACTACAAATCTCAGGACTGTTGTATTAATAACCTGAAGCCTTAGGCCTAAAGTCATTGTTGGCAACAAACAAAATGGCGTCCAAGTATTAAAGTAGCCGCACTGTTAAACAAGGTATCGTTAGTAGGGTCTAACTTTTAAAAAAAAAATAGCATTCATATCTCCCCCTATAAGCAACATCATAAAAACACCTTCTTGGCCCTCACATGAAAATAATGAAGTCCATTCACGTTCATTTACCTCCGTATTTACGGTAGAATGCGAAACAAATTCCTAGCCTCGAGCGTTAAATTAAAAGGGCTTAATACCAACAATTTTAAAAGATAAAACTTCAAACACTGGTTTTAAAACTGCAGAATCGTTAACATTGTTACTATAACTTTTGAGAAAACCATTGGTACTTACAAGTAGTTGTTGGGGTGTAGGTTCATTATTAACAAGATTAACAATCCTATATATTGCAAAGTAGCCTTCTAATTAACTACAATCATATATAGAAAATAATTAATATTCAGAACATGTTAGCACTGGTTATTCGCACTTTCGTTCCTACCACGGTTTAACACACCAATAACAGCATGTCAATTATACACACCAAATTACGATGGTATATAAAAACGGGTAAGGCACATATTATTGACAGTTGTTACTACCACTGTTGTACTCATTTGACCCCAAAATTGCACCCTTAAATCACGAAGCTTCCTAAATGTAAAATTTTCCTATAAATCCCTTGCATATTCGTCATAAGCCTTATTCCGGTTCAGCGCCCCCTGGTGGGAGACTTTACCATGGCATTTCTAAAATTCTTGCGCCACTTTAGTCTAGATTAGAAGCTAATTTTTGTATCTTAGGGCTGGTTGCACCAACAGAGGTTAAAATCTAAGGTTTGCTAACCATTTTCGAAAAAAAAATACATAGCAGACTAATAACGCACCATCGAGTTATTACATATACTGTATAGTTAACTATTGCTTTTCATAAAATGTATACGATTGGGAATCCCATCGTAAACTCGATAGAATATTCATTTGACATTTATGTGACCACCTTGTTATACTGTATTTATTATGTGACTATAAAAACAGCTCTTAAAAAACAACAGGTGTTCAGACCCCGGGTCAACATTTTAAGTCAAATAAAACCACAATCATGGACGACAGCAAACACGAGGGGTTTTGATCAACAGGTTGCAAAGGGATTTCAGAAGTGACAAATGCTTTAGAGGGGGATGGCAATGAAGAGCACTTTATGAATATGGTTTCCACAACAACATGAAATGTGTTAAATGAACTCGTTATAAATACGAGTTAAAAAAAGCCAAAATTTTCCATGGTTGGGGTTCTGACTGAAGCGCTGTCAAAAAACTGATGTTTCACATAAATAAGCGTAAAAGAGTACGTGTAATTCGGGAGTTTTATTATTTGAGTGTTATTCTATTTTTCCTTCACAGAACTATCAATTGGCGATTTAATAAAAATGTAGCATCCGATTTTACGCTTCCTCCTCTCTGAAGAAATAATGACGGAAATAAGCTTGTAATATGCACGCCGAAGGGTCTTTCAACTCCGTTGAAAAAGGAGCTATCACATACATCTAACCTAGTTCAATTTCAGCACGAATTATACACAGAGGGCTCGGAACCAAGTAACTGGAAAGCGGAAATCATATTTCATTTTACGAAAATGTTTGAAACCAACTGAAAAAAAAAAATATATTTACAGCTTAAATGAAACTATATATGCAGATTGTTTGCAAAAACAACCAAGGTCGGTTGGCCAAAAATGTCGATGGCATTTAACAACCGGTTGAATCAGCCTTCTAAAATAAGCTAATTAACTAAAAATTTGCTTCCAAAAAGTAACGATAATTACCATTTGCACATCACTAGTATGTATAGATAACACGATTCTGTCACTTCTCGTTTAATTAAAAATACAACGCATTTTTATTTCTCATATATGGTTAATTATGAAAATCAGGATTTTTAGCTTAAACGATTTAGTTTTTAAGTTTTTACTAAATCCGCATTCTCTCTATAAAGATAGTATACTGACTTTTAAAAAATCTAACAGGGTTCCCACATTTTTTTGAGAATGAAGTTCCCTGACTTTCCAGGTTTTTCCAAGACATTTTCGATTTTTTCCATGACTGAAAAATTAACACTTCATTTTTTTTACTTAGCAAAGATATCTATTTGTAGTAAAATGGTAACACAAATTGAAACATGAACATTTGACAACATTCGTAAGTTAAATATTTTAAACTAATTTGTTTTTTAATGCTTTTCAATCATGGCTTAAGAAATGTATGGCAAATTATTGTCAGCAAAGTCCTGTTCAGAAATATTCCCGGACAAATTTGAAAAGCTCCCTGACTTTCCAGATCTCTTTCCCACTTTCTCAAATTTCCTGACATTCCAAGTGGGCACCCTGTGTAATTAAGAGGGTGTACAATGACTCAAAAGTACTCTTGTACATAAATTCACAAACTGAAACATGAATTTGTAGTAGTAAAACGAGCAGTACATCGAAGATACCATTTTTCCTTTTAATCAATATCGCTACCTGCCACCAATTCTTGAAAACACAGAAAAGCATCTATAATGATTGTAAAAAAATCAGATAAAGCAAGATTACAACTTTATGCTGACTTCCGTGTAAGCAAGATTAAAACCACGAAACGCCTTTAAAAACCCCAATTGATAGCGTATTGTATGTACAGTCTGTATATATCTATTGTATTAATTATCTTAGTATCAATTTATCTTTGATAGTCAAGTCTGGGAGCTGTCGCCATTGATGAACAATATCTTCTTGTGAAAATCATTGTTAAGATAATTAATCTTCAATATTGAGCAAAATAAGGCAGTTTTCCAGTTTGCAATTATATTGTAAATAGAAATAACTGTTATGCACAATTATTGCATATCTAAAACCAATCAAGTTCCAGAGTCAAAGTATATTTGGCGAAAACAAAAAGTTGAAAAAAGTCAAAAGTTTAACGTCTAAGATTTCATTTGACGGAATTCCAAGGTTTTTTTCAGAGTTTTTCAAAAGAAACTCCAGTAAACAAGTTTCAATGCGGTTGCCTGTCATTTACGGTTTCAAAATGTATAGTTTCAAAATGTAATAAAACTGCAATATCATTAGAAACAGGAGTCATCAAAACTATACAGTACAAAGAATATAAAGTATATCAAAAGCCTTCGATTATCACTAGTATAAAAAACCTAAAAATATCCAGTGTTAAAGTCTACAGTTGTTTTAAAAGAATTAAGACTAGAAGATAAGAAAACACAACATGATAATAAAGTGACCTTCTGTGTCAATTACAAATTCTCACTTGACAGGGGAAAAAAAAGATACTATAGACTACGATACTTATCTACCAAAAACCACGGAAGGGCTAAATTGTAGTACATAAGATACTACGTGATTAAAGTCTCATTAATCAGCATCAGAAGGCTCAAAATGAAATAGAAATTAATGTTCAACTAGCAATACTGACAATTAAAATACAAATCCTTACCATATCATTTGTGACACGTGCTCAAAGTGATATATCAAACGTTTGACAATTTTGTATTTGACATTTTAGCACACTGACTAAGGTGGACACAAAATTTAAATTATAAGAATTAAATGCAACCTGATCTGGACCTTAAATGTAGGTTACAATTATTGTCATAAAACCTAGTTATTTTTGTATGTTTTTTTATAACAATGAGGGGGGAGGGAAATAGATTACATAGACCTCTCGGTGTCGGGGTAATTATTTTTTTTTTTAGTTTTTATCCAAAATACTGACATGCTGCATTAGTTGTGTCATTATAAGTGGGAAAAGGATTCAATGGCCCATTGCAATAAAATCACTTTTTTAATACATGATAGAGCAAAATGTGCATGAGATAATTTACAAGAATGTATGACGAAAAACTTGAAAATGACTATGCGTTCCCCGTTCAGGTTTTTCTTTAAGAACGAACAAAGCAGGTCATATCTGGCTAAAAAACTCTCTTTATTTGGTTATATCTATAAGGAATTTTAAGACAATTTTTGTCCTTATAAAAAAGCAGAAAAAAAAATGAGACAATAGTCTTTGTGCAAATATTTCCAGGTGATAAGAACTTTGGGGATAAGATTTATTAACTTTGGGAATAAAGTTATCTTTCTTAGTGATTTCACCTTTCTATGTTTTGTAAAGAATTGTGAAAATGATCAACAATCACATACTAACAAGTGTACATACATTGTATACATGTATATTGCACCTAACTCAATGACATTATTTTAAGAAGAATTTCTGATATCTTCGAGTACTACATATGCTCCATATATATATATAACACTGTATCTAGACTTAAAAACAGCATCGTCCTTTCATGTACAAACCACATGTGTCCATGTGTTCCAAACCACACTTGTGGATAGCTGTATAGGCTCATAAAATGTACAATAGGTCGATTATAATCGCTCAACACCTGTTCACATAGATCTAGTTGGAAATGCAATACATCAATCAGCTAGTGACGTCAAATGGCAATTTGCAAATGTTCAATTTAGAGATGGAATACATGTATCAACTAAAAAATAGTCTGAATGCTGCTATGGTTCTAATATTGAGGGTGCAAAATTGACATCATCATTTCGCAATTGGAAAAATGGAACTCCTGACTGCAGACAACAGCTAATCCAAAAATATTAATTATTATCTAATAACTGGCGCTTGGCTTATCACAACTAGTTGAAGAATGGCTGAATTTTCCCCTGAACTCTGCCTTAAGCGAATTCATCCAATTTTAAATCTACATAGATATTAAACGAACACCAATTTTTTTCCCATGTGTACTTTGCTACTGCATGCTCACGACAATGGAATAGAGATTTTCTACAATCCCTAAAGTTGGCCACATTTCAAATATTACAACAACAAAAATTAAATGAAATATCATATACTGATAAACCCTAATGCAGTGTAGATAAATGCAGTAAACATTCTGAAGAAAAAACAAAGCATTTCAAACACTATACCTTGCAAGACATGAAGCCCTGTAAAAATTATCATTTAGCCATTGTTTTACTGATTCGATACCTGGATACATTCCAGTGTCCCAGGAGATTTGGCAATAATTATATCAAGGGTTAGATATAATTCGAGTTTTATAAGACACTTTGCTGAGGCCCAACTAACATTTGTTATTTACAAATTCCTTATCAATGATAACGCTAATCTAACAGCTTAAGTTTTTAAAAAGTTGCTTCAATGGCCTGGAGCAAGGGTCACAGATAGGCCTTATTCTAGGTAGTACAAAAAACAAAGGTGTACAATTTTTATCACCAAATACGAAGTGAGTACAAGGATGTAAAGAAATCCAGGGCCCAAAATTTAAATAAAAAACAGAAACAGGAAACGTTAATGATGATTGCGCCTAAAATGCATGTCTTAAAAGTAACTTCCATTGCTACCTGTGTGAAATGAAAGCAATATCCCACGTTTGCTTGTGATATTTACTTTACAGGAAATTAGCTAGTAAAGGTTTAGTGGTTTCTATGGGACGACTAACATACATCTATAATAATTCAGAACCAGACAACAGCTCTATATCAGACTGTAAACTTTTTTTATAAATTGTTTAATATGAAATTCAATAAACAATTTATGTATAACTCAATGAAAACTGGAAGTTAATCTTCTTTGCTTTTACAGAAAAAAAATTACTATATAAGGTCATCGCTCTTACACTTAAATCTAATATTATAGCTAGTTTTGAAGATATTTTAGTAAATTTTTGTTGGATTACACACGTAATCTATAAATACTTTCATTTGAAAATCAAAAATAGACACAACGCCAATTTAATATTTCCAAATTCAATTCATGACCATCTTGTATTGTTAATAATTATTTAACAGATATGATATTGTTAATGACCCAATGTATAAAAATACTTCTTTTGTGCTGTTTTAGCACGTATGCTAAAGGGTGATAATAAAGAAGATCGTTAAAGATAATTACCTGTCAGGTGTCTGGCCGTTTCACGTTTATAAATGGGTTCTAATAAGTTTGACAATTACATGGTCTGATGATGTACAAACAAATTTCTCAATAACACAACGAAATAATCGTCTATTATTTATTTTCTCTAAGTTCATTGCATGATGTAATAAAAACGTGGGGCTTTATTAGTGCAGGTGCGCTTGCTCCCTTATGCAAATTCATAACAAACGACCGTGACCTATGACACAACACGTGCATGCCTCCTGCAGTATACGCAGAGTATAGTGTACTTTACAAGAGTCACAAGTTACATAACACGAAGAACATTATGTTGACATTAATAATGTTTGCAATTCATATACATACTATGTAAAATGGATAAGTTTCACAAATGTCAAAGTTGAACCAACAAAGGTCTAGGTTCATATTTTGGTAGTATACAAAATATATACATATTGTCCAAACTCTACGCTTTGACATGCTACTGAGTTATAACTTTAAAGAACAAAGCGTATTTACAAACACGATCATTTTTCTTAAATTAAAAATTAATAAACTACGAGCTATTTTCAACAATCTATTCTACGTTATATCTGATACAACTCTAAACAAATTGAAGTTTCCATTCAATTTTGACAAGTTGAAATTTATGTCCCCTGCATTTCACACAAAAATATGAACATTCGATTGAATGCTAGTACAAATTTCACGTAGCATCGTTTACATATTGACAATTCCTATTGATATATAATAAGAACACATCTGGATGAATCCGATAAAAACCTGATCTTCCATATACGCTGAGGGAATAAGTTTATCATGCAATTTCAATATAAGGTCTCATGACAATCGTTAGCGCGATTCAAATAATCTAACTGAAATTAAGACTCATTTTAAATTGGCCACTTAAAATCATAGCCTTGGAACAAAATGTTCTGCACTAAATTACCATGTAATTAATTAATGGGTCAACAACCTGCAATGTATGCCGGCGATGTTTCCTATTTTACTGGCATAATCAAATTGCGGTATTAAATAATTCTAACTACAACTCATGTCTTGTGTTATGAAGAACAACTTGTCGACTTGGGAGAATTTTACGGTGCATATCTTCAGTAAAACAACAAAAAAAAAAAGGCATCACCCTACAAATCATCGGCGGAAGTGGTAAAGGATTGACGTCACTTTAATGACTTGCACCCCCCAATTAATCGTGTAATCAAACCTCCAATTTGCTTTCAGAAGCAGGGTTGCACGAAGAGATGACCACTCGTGATAGACTTCTTTTCTTCCATCAGAGCAATGCATCTCTGTAAAATAAAAAAATAGGACCTTCCAAACGTCCAATGATGTGTCCATTGTATAATGTCAAACATTTTTAAAATCCGCACCCATCTACATCCGGATTCCCACAACAACAGTCCAGCTACCCTCTTGTCGAACCCCATGCAGCGATCAGATAACTTTGTTTTCTTGGAAATCCATCTATTAACAACAACTGGGGCTTTCTGGGATTCAAAATACAGCCCGGGGAAGACTTAGAAGTTATCTCCAAGAATGCACGACGTCATTCAAAAATCAGAAGCGGCTTGTCCTGCAGGTTGGATTATGGAAATTCCCATTCGAACCCTGTAAGTCCTTCAGGCCAAGCACCAGTCCCAAAATTTGTTTATGGACTTGGAGATAGGTAAGGAACTTTCCGCCATAAACTGGCTGAGTGAGTCAATTGCAAGGACGGTTGGGGAGGCCATCTTCGCCACCTACACTACCAACCTGTAACCGTCAGGGAACCCAAACACAACCATAAACAATGGTATAGACGCCAGTGACGTCACGCATGGTTAATACCCTCAGAACCTTACATTCACACGACGCTTTATCTCTTTTTTTGTTGGGGGAGAAGAAAAAAAAACACAATAAATAAGCACATCAAACGTATTCTTAAAATCGGCACTTCAATTCAAAATGCCACCAAAAAAGGGGTTTGATTAGAATCCGAATCAAGCAGTGCGTGTGTGTATTTCCGTAAAAATGTACAGGGTAAAAAAAAGCCCAATTTTTTTTCGCCAAAAATGAACCAGAAAATGCATCTATCAATTTAGTGTGAAATTAACAACAAAAACGATATTACATTACTTAAAACGAGCATCTAATTCAACGTGTATTAATGAAGGACAAGTTCATTTCAATTAACTTTCTTTGTATTATCCTTTTTTTGTTTACAGTGCAACTTTGAAAGGTCTCACACTTCTTAGGCTCAAGGTTTCAGGTAGAAATGTGAGATTTTTATTTATAATCTCATGGCACGCAATGGATAATTAACGACTTTTTCTCTAATAATAAGGCGCCATTTTAAATTCTCCACACATACATGTACAGCTAGTGGATCACGATCTGTTCATCACACAATTTACTGTTAATACGAAGGAAAATCCAAAAACAACTAATACGATAGAAGAAGCTGCTGCTGCTGTTGTTGTTGTTGTTAACATTTAATAAGACTTAAAAAACGACAAGAACTATACATCATCCTTAGCTACCATGCACAAAGTTTTATAAAAATCTGGTATTTTTCACAACCACAAATTACAGGATGGCATACATGCTGCATTTTAAATTTGGTCCCCTTGTACTAGCCCATTTAATATTTTTTCCCAGCTGCATTGATATATCCTACACATTTCTAGGCTGTTGAGCTGGTAAAGACAGCCTTTTGCCTATCAGCTGATAAGCAATTAATCTTGGAAATGAAAATTATTGAAAATGTGCCCTGACGATAACTGACTGTCTCGCCATTCCCTTGCATACTGATTACCTCTTAACAACCGCGACATTTTCTGATAAAGAACCCCTAATTTAGTTAATATTTATAGTGATATAACAATGCGTTGGGCAATACGTGCAAGTACGTACTAACAGAACCTCAGGGCCCTATTCCACAAAACTATGGTCTTGTACTTGTAGGAGTATGGAGTGATACTTGTACAAAAAGTACAAGTTGTTGTGTTCCACAGATAATAATTGTACAATTGTAATTTGTTAGACCATACCTTACAAGTTACAAGCAAATCTTGTCAGTTTACAAGTGTTCTGTTCCACAAAGGTATTACTATTAGCAAATTGCTCGTAACTTGTAGTGAATTTTATAGGTAAATGATTAGTACTTGCAAATTAAGTTTTAGAAAGCATTTGGAATAAGAATAGAACGTTATTAATTGAACAAACATGTGGTCCAGTGACAGTGAAGATCACTTTATCTGTTTTTGACAAATTTCTGCTAAATTTACCAAAAATTATGCCCTTTCTAGCTTCAATAACACAGAGAAGCAGCATTTTCTTTTCACCTAAGACTTGTACTTTTGTGACATCACTTGTACACATTTACTAAAAATTTACAAGTTGCTGAGATTATTGGTGGAATGCCATACTACAACTCCAGTTACTTGTAACTTGTACATTTTTGTGGAATAGGGCCCTGGAGCGAGTAAACATGGATTTGTCGCATAAAAACGAAAATAAAATTTTCCAGACGCGAATTCCAGATGTAGAAACTGTGCAAGTCTGAGTTCCCAAGAATCTTAGAAGATTCCGGGCTGTGTGCACTTAAAAAAAAGCAGGCGTTTAGGCTATTACAGGAGGCAGTGACTCCACCTTATTTTGCGCGAATGCAGAATGAGCCAGTGCACGAAAAAGGAGGTGAATGCACAGGGAGAGAGAGAGGTACACACACTTCCCATGCATGGTTAGTAACGGACGACCTCCAAAAAAGAGTGTGGTGGCCACTGCCCGTCTCAAAGTCAAGGTTATCCCGCAAGATTTGGCAACTGCCAAAGCCAGCAAAATAGCTAAAGCGCCGTTTAACAACGACAATAAAGAGGCAATAAATCCTGCTTTTTTAGGGCAATGAATGACTGAAGAACGAGCAAGGTGGACCAAGACGTGTGCCATATTTCAAAGACCGCGAATCCCGGGCTTTCGCAGAGTGGTTAGCCCGCGTGCTTGAAAAAAAAGAAGAAGAAAACCTCAACATTATTAGCTCTCAAATGATCAATGTGGTGGGTCTGCTCTTGTCCACAATTTCTTGTTAATCGTGCACTTTTCTTGTGTTGAAGTGCAATCAATCCCAGGTACAGACAAGCTAGACATTCCAGATATCAGTCCCAGACAATGTTTCAGACCACATACTCGACTGCAACCGGTTATAATGTTGAATAACCGTGAATCCCTTTTAAGAATCAGTAACTTGAAATTCAAAATAAGTACAAGCATGTTTCCGAGTTAAAGATAAAGTGCAATATTTATAGCAATTAAAGGCTACTGTAAGTAGCTCCCATTTATTGCAGATCATATTGATTGAACGATTACGCTTAATGATGCTATATAATTTCATTGTAGTAGATTAGTGTTTGCTCAGGAATTACCTTATGGTGCAACATCTCTGGTTAGGCATCCAGTAGCCACATTGTGATCAGACTTTCAATCCGTTATACAAAAATGCAAAACTGTACTGTTAGTGGAATAATGCTTGAAATTAATAATAGTTTAACATAGCAATGTCAGTAAAGTGGGGCATGGGCTGATATATTGCAAAGGCAAAAATCGATCCAAAATTCGACTGCAATTGTCAAACACGAACTTCTGTATGATCAAATTCAGCAAACAGAGGTGTTTAGCAAACGCATGTGTGGTTGAAAATTTCGCATCGATTATTGGACAGATGCATTCTGTAAAATAAAACGACGAGTTTGGTTAGGCCAACCTGTTATTTACCTCACATGTGGAGGTGATCCAGCTCCATCTTCAAAGATAGTAGTAACTGGTTTAGGGGATGGCTATGCGAACGTTTTTCCTTACAATTTAATCGTGCGATTGCAAATCTAACTAATCTACCCAGCATCAACATAGATCTTTAAATTCGAAATGCTTATTTACAAAAAAAAGAGCTTGACTGGTCAAGGAATGCAAGCACACGCATGCCTGGCAGTGCAGACTAATTTTAGAGCAGACAAGCCGAGTTTAGCACTTAAGAGAGAAAGGTCACTGTCTGCCCTGCAGCTAAAACCAACCTGTTAACGCTGATATTATTGCATATGCAACCATGGAACTCTGTGCCTGGAAAACGCCAATAACAATAAACCAAAAAAGATTCCCCCAAATGGCTCATTGGGGGTTTTGTTGCACCATCTGCATCAAGAGTTATTGGAAATAACATCAAACTTTGTTGTTGGAAGTTTGGAACCACACCGATCAGCAATTTCATGTTTTTTGGTTAAACAGGAGGTTTAAAAACTTGAACAAAATAACTACTCACTGTTTTCTATTTCCGTCAGTCACGTAAGTGTGTCTGACAGACGGCGATATTGTTTCCGAAACATATAGGAAATTCATGATACAATCTGTTTGGTCTTGTTGTTGGCAGTTGTTACATCCGATAAGAAATCTGTCCTTAAACTTTTGAGAATTTAAATAAAAGCATGATGCAAGTTGATCATCCGATTCTTAGAAGTTGGAAGCTATAGGGCACTCTTCCTAATAGTCATAAATGTTTGAGTTGTCGTATACCTTTTTTGCATCATCACATCATAACCTGAACCGGCCTAAAGCCGTATTCAATTTTAGGCCTTATTGTGGCGCCTTAGGGTTTCGAAAGACTTCGCAGAATGCGTGATAAACAACTATTGCATTAATTTCAAGTTTAAAAACCCTCTACGGGGGCCCAATGCAAGCACTGAATCAATTAAAAGACTTGGCCATACTCCAACTTTTTACAGCACTTTTTTTTTAAATTAACGCATTTTAAGAACATAAATCGAGATGTTATTCTTTCATTATTAAACCAACTGCATAATTTCAACAAATTTAAAAGTGAGCATTTAAAAATTTTTTAAAAAAATCCTATTTGAAGTATAGTTTGGCAAACAAGTTCCAGATCACAAAAACAAAGTTTTTGTGGGATTTCCCTTGCCACCCTTAGTCTGTTCATCTAAACCTGCTTTTCTGATCATATATATGCTATTATATTTGAAATTTAGTCAGACTTACGAGGTTGTGAACAAACACCAAAAGAATTCTAGGCTGACACTTTTATCCCTGACACAAAAAATTTACTTGTATGACTGCATTTGTGGTTGAATTCTCCAGCAACTCTTCTTTTTCCTATGAAATAAAACTGCTTTAAGCAAGGTCAAGTTATCTTTCAGAGTTAGTGGGCCTAGTTTTGTTTGTTCTACCTGTTCGGAATGCAGAGTTTAAGCACTGTTAAGATTTGCAACAAAATTCGCACTGTCTTAAATTTGCATGCACAAAATTCTAAGAATTCTTTATAAACAAAATAGCTTGTTGAAATTGCACAACACCAGTAATTAAAAAGTATACAATCACGTTGATTTGAATTTGGATAACCTGTCATTAATTAATATTATAATGCACAACTGAATAGATTCTGGTTTAGATTATGTTCCTCCCCAGTTCTTTGGGGGGGAAATGCATCCTGGTTTTAAGTGATTTTGTGTGGGTATCACCATGGCAACTCGTGAATTGCAAAGTGCGTTTCATTGACAGCAAAATCTGCAGCACATTTATCAATTTAGTTCCTGAATGCCAATTGTTAAAAGCGATATTTTATATGTTTGTAAAACAGTCTTGAGTGCAGTTTTCTCGCTTAGTAGTACAACTCAACATGAAGTGATAGATCACTGCAAATCACGTGTTAAAATGCCCAAGGTTGACACATCACACGTCTCATATAGGACAAATTCCGAAAGTATTCAACTTCATTGCTAAGGTTGAATTTACGTATTTCAAGAAATGAAGATGTATTACTAAATTAAGTGTATTTCATCACTTGTATAAGATCAGTTTCAAACGTAATTCCCAATTTTTTTCCACCTAAAGTTATTTCCACCTCAAGCTTAACATCGACAATAAAAGTTTGACAAGAAAATGTTGCATTTTGAGACTGTCTTCGTTAAAATTACATGGAAATTAAAAACAGGTTCACATCTGCGATGGGAATGAAACTTGCTTGTCAAATAGTTGGAAAGCCAACCGGTAAAAGTCAGAAACAAGTCACAATATTACCTCACATTAGCAAACTGGAATTTTGAATTTTAGTTTTATATTTAGATAACATATAAGGTAGCGTCTGACAATTTCCGAAATCACCGTTAAATTTAATGGAGATTAATGACCGGTCCGAACATTTTTTTAAAAATTGCAACATCAGCTTTACTTGTAGTACCGTTCAACCGGTTGCACAGGTATTTTTTTTTTAAATGCGTCCATGATAAATGTAAAGATGAATTTAAATTTCAAACATAGCCGTTGTAATCCCAAAAAAAAAATGAGCCGTGGTCTGTATACACTAAGAAAGCTTTCGGTTTCAAATATCCGCCAATATTAGTTTCCTCTGAAGTTAATTTAAGTAGATCCGGATTTGTACAGTTTTCTCTTATTTATTTTTTTGTTTTCTTTTAAAACCTTTCCTCATAATTGTTGTCTTCAAATTCAACTGTTTCCCATATGGCAAAATTAGCTTTAACATGACTAAATAAACAGTTGAAACTACTAGCATATGGCGCACGCACATGGCTTAGCCAATATATAGTATAGATAGGAAAAGTTGAAATATTGCTCCATCAGATACAAAATTTGATATTTCCCAAGGGTTGAAATCAACTTTGACCATGCTTAGAATAAGGGAAACTGGACCTAATTTCTTGGAAGTTAAGTCAGGTTTTGGGTTCACATCAGACCTTATAAATCACGTGCTGGAGTCTAAATTTTAAGTGCATCGTATTTAATTGCAGTATTATATTCAGAATCCCACAAACTGATCGATGGTTTTAGTGCAAAAGTCACATCCGAGATGATATCAACGTCGGTTATCAGAAAGATTCTCAAATTCCAAGACGCCGTTTGGGACTCCGTAGTCTACCATATGGAGAACTCCGGGTTGGAAAAAAAGTTGATATCTCTCGAAATTAACAGAAATACGGAGTGAAAAGTTGTCGAACATCATCCTCCGTTGGTAAAACACCTCCCGAGTGAGTCTCAAAGCGTAATATTGCAACTACCACTTGTTGTTGGATTCGGCTTCGAAAAAGGCCGGTAGTGTCAATGGCAACGCAGATAGAGATAGTAAATGACGCCTAACTTACCGAGTCGAAATCGCCGTCCCAAAATTCTTTTAAATCATGTTCCCCTATATCATATAGAGTTTTATCGATAGAGAAATTTTCCATTTTTCCTGACGGTGTCCGGGGTCGGTCGCAAGGTCAATATAAACCAAAAAGCCGGGTTTGAAAACAACACGCACAACACAGCACTCACACTCCCACCTATGCTAGTGCTTCAATGCGAATGAACAGGTTCCTCCTAGTATATCTGAGAATCAATGAAAAACAAATAGCAACTGATTACAGCGCCATCTAGTGACGGCTTCTTCATACTCTTGTTAGATAATATAAAATACGCCATTATCAATGGTCAATTATTTTCTAATTATTGATTACCTTAAATTGTGTGGAATAATTTGTCCTAAGAGGAAATTTAACATGCAGCTGAATGTAACATTCTGAAGTTTTCAATGCTATTATAAATGTTATTTATGTTTTAATTGCTACTTGAATTAATCATTATTAATGGATAATGATGGAACCTAAATTTAACATGCAATATCAAACTACAGGGTGCCCACAAAAATGGTGGAACTTTTTTTTCATAAATTCGTTAACTTTTTTGTTTTTTTAATCAAAGTAAATCCAATTTATGACAAAATTAGGTAACAAACGTATGAACAAAACAGTTATTTCAATGTGTACTTAAAGTGTTCTCCATCCCCTGCAACACATGCAGGGTTGGGCAATTGACAAGTCGATTAATATTTGACGCAGTTAAGACGCAGAATTCGGGATGAAGGACACTTTGAGTTAGTACAAATTGAAATAGCTGTTTTGTTCATACGATTGTTGCCTATATTTGTGCAAAATTTGATTTACTTTGATTCAAAAACAAAAAAGTTACGAAATTATGAAAACGGTTCATCTTTTTTGTGGCCACCCTGAAATTTAAAAAAGATAAAGTACAAAATCATTAAAATGTGGTAAATACAATACAGAATATACTGTATCGGTTGGATGTAGATTTACACACAAAAAAAAAACCTTAACTAATTTGCATATTTAATGCGCCATTATGTTTATCAGGAAATTTATTGATCAACATGTTAGCGTAAAAAGAAGCAATTCAAATGTATTTAACACGAATTGATTTAATTTAATAGGCCTACATAATTACGCATTTGAAAATGTCAACTTAGTTGTGAAATATCTGAGTTTTATGTATTTGTAAATGCACATGCAGGGTCCACATACCTATTATATGAAATATATGTATTTTAATTAAAGAAATTTCTCAAAATAAATATAGAAGATGGAGAATGGATGATATTATTGCGATATCATAAACTATACAAACTACTCAAGCTTTCATATCATCTCATTAAAAGAGTAGAAAAAGTCAACACTTTGCAGTTATTACAATAATGCAATACTTTTCTAACGTTCATATTTGCATAACGGCTGAGAAATTCACGGACTAGTCTGTAGTATATTGTTGAAATAAAAAATTCCAGCTGTTTAATAAAGCAGGTTCAGAGACCATAACTTGTCAACTTTCTTTTAGAGGAAAAATTATCGGTACAGGTTGAATGAATTAGGCTAAATGTTCGCTAAGCCCACGCTGTTCTCCATTAAAATGCAGGTGGTCAACAAACATGGAGTCATAAATTTCGGCCATCGTTGTATAATATAATAACAGATGTCAAAAAAGTAGCTGTACGTGAAACAGATACAGGAAGTTTTTTTTTCTTCAGGTGCTGGAATATGAAAATATTCAACTTTCTCAAATGGTACTGCATATAACACAACGCGCCCATACAAGATACGTATCATTGTCCCACAAATCTGGAACGAGGATAACAAATTGATAAAAAAGGGTTAATTTCATCCGTCTTGTGACCACTGACTAGAAGGAATCACTTTTCACAGTTAAAAGTGTTTATCCTTGCGATTACATATAAAAACAAGGAAATGAGCTAGCAAAATTCAAAATGTTAGGAGGAAAATTGTTGAATTAGATTCAAATAGGGGGAATGGGAACGTGGAAGTGAGGGTCAAGAGCTTTCATTTGAAAACAACCCATTGAAATTTTCTGGGAAATTAGGCGAGATTACTAGGATATCTCAAGTTTTACTTTAATGCATAATAAATGTATTTATTATAAACATGCATTTACCCCTAGTGTATACTTTGGCGATAATAGGGTTTGTTCCCAAATCTTTTGATCCATAGTAAAAAGATGACACCATGTTCTAGTCATGGAGTGATCTTGTAATTGCTGATCGCTGTAATTTGTGTAATTTCAGGATTATCTTTGACTGACGCCAAGTTTCCCCAAAGTTTCTGCCCTACTGCCCTATTCAAAGCAAAACTCAACAAAAGGGTGGAGAAAACCAGAGAAGGGTTTCGACCAATTAAACGCATAGTTAGAGCTAATTAGTGACTTACAGAAAAAGTGATTTAAAGAAAAATTATGCCCATCTATGTAGTCTAGACCCATAGGAGCAATACAGACAGATGGACGGCCTTGCACATGACATGTTTCAATAGGTACCTTGAAAGGTACCTTTCGAAAGCACAGTCAAAAAAGTTGATTTTGGCAGATAAAAATAATTTGCTCGTCATGCGCACATTCACATCCGCTAAAATCAACGTTTTCGGCTGTGACTATGAGCTTCTCACGTGTTGGTACATGTTGAAATTTAAAATTTCTATCAAGTTTTTTGCAAATAATAGTTTATAATCATACAAAAAACAAGCAAGCATTGTCAAAGTGTACACGATTGTATACATTATGTTGCTTAAAAACCATGACACATTTTGTTTATTAAAAAAACATGTGTTGCATGTGGGACCAGTTTTCATTGTAGTAGCTAGTACATGTTCAAGAAGCACATATATAGCTAAGAATGAATGTGGTTGCAATGACATCGATCACCACAGCTGCCACATGAGAGTAAAGCTGCTAACGAGTCAATACAAAAAAAATGAGCATGTCATATTACATTAAACTAAACGCCATCCAAAGGACATTTTTTTTTCATTTAGTAGAATTTTGTGTTTTTATTAAAATCAACTGTTACAAAAAAAATTGTAAATTTGTAAATTCATAGGGTTCCAAAGAAAAATAGATAGCCGAAGATTTCTTTTGTTTTAAAAGATTCTTGCAACACAGCAATATCCCTTTGTGTCAAGAGTCACAATGGAAGTTAGGGTGCATAAAATGACTTTACTGTAAAAAAGGGGTCTTCCTTTGACAATCATAAATAAATGCACAGGGTGATTTTTATCATCGAAATTCCCACAACTAATACTTTTAAATGCATGAGATTAACCTCTGAATACCAAATGCAATACCTTACAGACTGCAAGACAGATTTATCAAAAAAATCGATATCTCCTTAAAGCATTTATCAAAATTAATGTAGCTTAAAAGAGCAATTTAAATTCTTATCATAGCAAAACACTAAGCAAGTACATGCATAGGCTCATTTTTCAAACTTAGAAAAGAAGCTGTTCTTTGACAGTAGAGTGATGAATTGAGATTTTAATTAAAACGCTGCCAATCACAGTGTACACAATCTACAGTGTATTCAAGCTTCCAATAAGAACAGTAATAGAATATAAAGGTTAAGTGCCGTACATGAAATTTATTAGATTCCTAAGAACCTCAGTGTTTAAAATATTTAATGTAAAATTATTAGTTTTCAGATATTATATTTTTAATATAAATTACGACATCATAGATTTCATTATTTACTTATTAAATACTACAGTTATAGAAATTATTTTTCAGTGGCATAAATGGCACATGATATTTCAAAAATGTACTATCATTTAACTCCTGAATAGAATAAACAAGCTGATAAAACCATACCATTCATTATGTAAGTAAAAGAGTATTGAATTTGTTTATCGAAATTACACATACCGCACCCAGCTTTCATAAAGAATAATGTTGCAAAACAGCAACTGAGTAATCAAGAAAGGTCATAAATACGTATATTTAATATGATATATATCTACATTATTTTTTATCAGACATATCAATAATACTGTATAACCAATCCAATTAAGAAATTGTCCTTAAATGCTTATTTCTAATTAGGTAAATCAAGAGTTGAAAAATACAAGGGTGTAGCACTACAATACCCTACCTCTTCAAATTCAAAATTTTAATAAGAAAGCGACAATTTTGTGTTGTACCAAATAATACGTGGATTGCATATTGGAAATCATCGACAATGCTGAAGGTTTTTTTTTGTGCATAATTACCATAATTTGGAAATTTATTTTGGAATATTTCGAAAATTCATTACCATCATTTCACAAATTATTACTCGTGATTAGGGGCTAGAAAAAGATGGTCAAATAGCGAAAAAGATTTTAAAAAAAGCAAAAGCTCATGTAATGCAGACTCGGTTTGCGACTTTTAAAGTTCAAATACACTAGAAGCGCTCTTAACCGGCTCTCCGGCTTAACCGACTGTTTCAGAAGGTTAAAAATTAAATTTCTTCTAAACTATACCTACTGCAGGTAAATATAATGCAAATACACCTGTATATACTAGACTACAACAAAAATTGCATAGATACACAGTACGTCTTTGTTCTTGGTGATCCAAAGGTTCATTATGCAAATATGCTAATTGTCAATCAATAGCGTATAAATGATGAATTAAATATGTTACTAAGTGTAGCTTACTAACATTGAATTAACAACCGAATTAGACGGAGCCCGATCTCTAGTCCCAATCAGGACGGATAAAAGGGGTTCTACTACAGCTCGCAAATGTTCATTTCAATACAAATTACTTCACTAACTACACCATATTGGCTTGCTAATTTGACAATTACTTTTAAAAAACCACCTAAAACAACAGAACGTTTTGCAGAAGATTATATATTAATGACTAGCAGATATCTCCATCATATTACCCGTTTCAAACTTATGTTTACCAGCTTGAAAATTTGCATACTTCTATGTGAAAAGAAACATAAGCGGATTAACAGGCTTTCGTAAACTCTGAATCTATCAGATCTAAGTTTTAATTGTTCGATTCTGGACATTGTACCGCTTTATATAGTTAGGACAACAACTACAACGATGTATTGGACAAGTAGGGAAAATAATTATGGCCTGTTGAGATCTCATGTTTTTTCCCCCCAAAATGTATAGAAGATAAAAATTGATAATAAAACCCTTATAATCTGCAAATACTGATTATCTATAAGTAATCAATTTAATTTTTGTACCAAGTACAGTGAAAAACATGTTTAAGTATGAGACATGTCAAGTATTCTGTGTTGCATAGCATTCTGCTGCAACCTACATCCATTTATAATCTCTGATAAACATGTTTGTTTTTGTAGTAACAATTGGTAAAGTAAGATTATAGAGATTAGTCATACCTGAAAAACTGAATTTGATGGAAAAATATTTGGCGTCAATTTTGAAAGAAGTTCAGTTGACTGTGGAGTTAGAGTTGTGCTGATTTGTATTGTTCCATCTTGCATTTTCGTTTCAACGCGTGAAATTATAGGAAGCACTCCTAATGAAATTAAAATACAAATGTTACAAAAAAAAAACCCACAAAATCTATATTAGAATTATTTACCTAACTTATTTTTATTTTTGGATACAAAATATATCTTGCAAATGTTAATTATTTCAGAGAATAATAGTGAAATGTAAATTCAGATACTGTACCTTCCTCTGGCTGCATGAATGTTACTGTCACAGAATGAGCCTGATTTTTCCCTTCTTCCATTGGGCTACTGGGAACTAAATCATGTGCAATTTCACCATTTGGAGTATTATCTAAATGATTACTGACATCCAAGTTAGCCAGTTTTTCATCTGTCATAGGATCCAATACAACCTAAAACATGAATGATACAAAAAAAAACACCATGATATATTAAAAAATTTAAAACAAAAAATAATTTGCCTATTATTTTCTATTCAACAAAATTAAAATAAAAAGGCAGTCAATACGATTTCAGAGAATAAAAACTTACCGACTGAACAAACAATGGAATTGTTCCACTCTGAATATCATGTAAAGCTTGATAAACATAATTCTGAATATCGTTGACAGTTGGAAAGAAAACCAAATTATGTTTTTCAGGAATTTTCCCATCATCGTGGATCATTTCCTTTTCAACAAACTTCCTAAATGTCAAATGAACAAAACAAACTTGGGTGAAGCAAACTTTAGGAATTTTTCTAAGCACAAATTGAAGTTTTCTTAAATTTTGTAAAGATGCTTAGATGTTTACCTTAGCTGTTTTCGTATTGCATAAACCCTCCCTTCCCCATTTTGTACCAGTTGAATAATTTTTTCCACCACTGATGAATGAACTGTCAGCCTTGAATTCTTTTCATCAGAAGACACTGCTTCAGTGGACACACCTGCTTCCATCTGAAATTCGTGGTATCTATGTGCTGCTTCAGTAGGTAACTGCACATACCACCTGAAATTCAAAAAACAAATTAAAAACAGTTCTACACATCATATTTAATTAATTAATAACAACCAAACCCAACAAAAAAAACTTTACCTCATCTCTCCATGCCCTGTTAATCCAGCAGTTTTTAAATTTTGAAAAGCTTGATCCATTGCTGTCCGCAACTTTTTCTTGTCCAATGTCAAATCAACAATGAACTCTGGAAATTTGTGTACTTTTTTAATATAAATTCTGCCAAAATAAATGAATGTGAAAATAACTTTTAGAACAGTTTAAAAATAATTTGATAATATGAGTTTGACATAAACATACAAATTAGAAATCTCTTTGCAATACCTTGCTGGGCATGTCTGCGTATATGTCCGCTTTGAGGTGGTGTCGCACTGCTTTTTTGAGGCAGCATTGCGCTTTCTTCTTGGGCCAAACTGGCATTCCATGACTATAGCACGACTACCTATCATAAATTTACAACAGATCAGATTTGGCACATATGTTCAGAGGCCATCTACCAATTTGACAAAAAAAAGTATATACCAAGATTAATGAAGGGAATTCCATCAAATGGAACATACTGTGACTTCCACATTAAACGCTGTGCAGGACAAGGCGAGCTAGGAGACTGTCTTGTTCCCCAAACACTATTGGTTTCTTGTTTGTGAAATGTTAAAACAAGGAAAAGGTCCGATTCGTTGCACACCCAGCCACGATATGAATTACCAAGCATCTACAATGTGTCAGTAAATATCAAACAATGAAAAACATAAACAATAAAGGTGGTAATGATACAAAAAACTATATGTTTTATAAGCTCCCAATTTGGGATTTAAAATGTATTTACCTCACAGTCATTTAATTTTTGTGTCCAACTAGGAGTAATGATAGATCGTGAATTCCCTTTCGCCACCTTTGATATGTATACAATGGGAATAGAGCTGTTTATGGAACTTTCAGACTTTTCATTAAGATCTTCGTATTCTTGACTATCACCTGATTGAGCAAATGCAACAATAAATAAAACAAATTCATGTTTGATTTATTATATAGCTAATGTAAATTTTCATCGTAGACCTTAAATTGTAATACGATGCAGCAGTGTTTAAATATTTTACCATTTATAGAGCTGCCTCCTTGTATGGACGGATCAGATACAACAACAATGCTTTCAATAGAATGAAGAGTTTCTGCACTAATTTGAATTGGGTGAAGATCGCTTTCAGACGACTGGATAATTTCAAACGAAGGCTCAATCAATGGAACTGTGCTTAAAATTCCTTGCAAGATGACTGGGTTGTTCGTCACATCTGTAAAATAAATAATTTTAATTTGATGTCTACACATTATCCAATGACAAAATGTAAATATAATCATTACCCAACAAACCATTAATATTTGTTTCGCCTTGGCTTTTATCTGAACAGATAGCGATGAGAGTTTTAGCATCATTACAGTAAGCAGATATTTCAGCCTTAGACATATCCTACTCAAATGACACCTTGTCGTTCAAGATCTGAAATTTACAAACCTACCAACAGACAATTTAATGATAATTTGACCAATTGGAAAGTTATAAATAATATACCCATCATCGTCATAAATTAGAAAATATTATACTGATAGCATGATATTATAGCGCTCAAGGGATTTACTTGGTTGTCATTTGCATTCGAAATGCATTCATTTCAAAACATTACTGAAGATCGGAGAACCAATTTGTCAATTTCTTTGTAACCATGTGACGTACAGATCACGACCTAAAACAATATAATTAAACCATTTATTTACAAACCACAAACTAAGTAGACGAATATATAGTCTAACAACATTTAAATAATTTTACATCGATGCTAAAAGATAATGTACTAAGTAAACGTCCACGACAAGGAGCTGGTGAATATATCATATCCTAGAGTTGGTCGATTGACAGTATAAAAATCTGGCGGATAATAGAGTATAAATAGGAGGAAAAGTAATGGAATGACAAGAGTGTAGACCAGCATACGAAATTTTAAATCATTGAGAGTATTTTCGGTACGTTTGGTCAAGCAACACTGCATATTCATGCCTGCCAATGTGGACAATATTTCGACAATATTCAGAAAATATCCCAGTATCTTAAATGTTCGTCATGTGTCGCGGTTCGCATCACGTTCTAATATACAACCAATAATATTTAACTGAAACGAAAACGAGACACAAACCTCTTTTTCAATAAATTCACAATGAGGCCACACCAGCAGTGAAGCAGAACGATGTCATCAGGGTGAAGAATCGTCTGCAACTGACCAAGACTGTCGATCGCAATTCTAATAAAGAAACAATAAAAATAAAATTATTCGTTTTCATAATTTGTCGGGTATTTTACGAATTCAAGCTTGTAGTAAGCTTCATAAAAATAAAATATAATTTGAATTACGCACAGAAATATATAAACACCTCTTGTGTATGGCTGGATTAGGTATCTGGCAACATAGTTGAATTACTTGCAGAAACTGTACGAAGATGGTGAGTTCAAACATTTTATTTATTCTTTAGAAAATGTTTTAAATTTCTATTTGGTATTTTTAAAATTGCAAGTGTGATTATCAAAATATAGAGTCACGTAGGACAGTATCGTGAATAGTGCGACATGCTCTTTGTTAACGATTAATTAAACTTTGTAAACGCCTAATACTGGTCAATGTAAACTTGTCAAAAACACAATGTCATGTATTGGCCGGCATAGATTCCCTACTTCATTATTTTAAATATTTGTGTTATTAATTTGTATTTGGTTTCTGATTTTGTAGTTTCGAAACCAATATGACAATGAAGTCACCGTGTGGAGCCCTCAGGTAATTGAAATTCGCAGAGGCATATATGCGCTCATTGTCCATATTTCAAGCTGGAAAAGGTCATAACATGTTTGTTTTCTACAGGGGAGGCTCCATCAAGTGGAATATGCCATGGAAGCTGTTAAGCAGGGTTCAGCCACCGTAGGGTTGAAGAACAAAACTCATGCTATCTTAGTTGCACTAAAGGTACCGTTTAAACGTTTGTGGCCTCATGACATTTGATCCAGTAGCATTAAAATGTGCACTAATCTGTCAATTTTTTTATCAACAGAGAGCTTCATCGGAGCTATCTGCACATCAGAAGAAAGTAATTCCAATTGATGACCACATTGGCATGTCCATTGCTGGTTTAACTGCTGATGCGCATATTCTCAGGTAAGCACATGAAAGGCTGGTTAAGGGCATTTTTTTCTACAAGTCACTAAAATTGGTTTTATTTTTCAGCCGGTTCATGCGATCAGAATGTCTTAGCTACAGATATTCGCATGACGTGCCTTTACCTGGCAGCAGACTTGCCAAGCTACTGGGAAACAGTATCCTTTGTGACAATTGAGAAACGCTTGTTAATGTTAAAGTTTATTAAACAGAATTTCTTTAACTTAATTTAAATAGAAATGCAAGTATGCACTCAAAGGTATGACCGACGTCCATTTGGTGTTGGCTTACTTATTGCTTGTTACGATGTAAGTGTCATTTAAAGTTACATTGATATGTAGAAATGGTCTTCTATTTCTTTATCTACAGTGTATATGTGATTGTGTAATTTGATAAATGTTTTGTTTGAGTTCTAATGGAAGGATAAGTTTACTAAATATACCCACTGTTATCTGTTAGGATGATGGGCCACATATATTCCAAACATGTCCATCTGCAAATTACTTCGATTGTAAAGCGATGGCCATCGGTGCTCGTTCACAGTCTGCCAGAACATACTTTGAAAAGAAAATAGAGGATTTCAAAGAAAGTTCGTATCTAAAAGTGCAGTATTTTTATGATTGACAATTCGATAACGTTCACTAATTTTTGTTATGTCTTCTTCTGGCAGGTAATTTGGAAGAACTGGTTAAGCATGGGTTAAGAGCGCTGAGAGATACATTACCCAATGAAGAAGAATTGACCACCAAAGTTAGTTTTTCTCAGTAATGAAAGATTTCAAAAGCAATCATAAGTTTTAGTTTTAAAATAAATAATTGTTATATTTATATTCTTTAGAATTGTTCCTTGGCAGTAGTTGGAAAGGACACAAAATTCACCATTTATGACGATGAAGCTATCGCCCCTTTCGTATCCTTTCAATTACAAAAGATTTTTTAACTCCCAAATACTCTATAAAGTTAGTGAGTGGCAAATATGAAACAAACGATTCAAAATTTTATGTGAATTTAATGGTCGTTTAATTTGCAAAGTTTGAATTATTTGTTTGTCAACTCTGGATTGTATTATTCTTTAACTTGTATCACAGCTTGCCGGTATAGAAGGAGAAGAGCGAACTAGACGCACTCAACCTCAACCTTCAGCTTCAGAGGTATTCCAGAATAGAATATTTTGTATAGTGACAACGTACTCTATATTACTTTTACTAATTAAATTTATACGATATTAATTTTAGGCTGCCATGGAAGAAGATAAGCGTCCTCCTGGACCTGATGATCCTCAGCCTGATGTTGCTACGGAAGAGCGAATGCAGTTGGATTAACAATTTTTGCCTTATTGATTCGATTAATTGCACTGCTTTTGTTGAACAATTCTCTTTGTAATACCATGGAAAGTCGTATTTACGATCCATAATAAAGCTGAAATTGGCTCTGATGGAATTCAGAAATTGCTTCACATGTTTTTTTCCCCCATTTGTCTTGAATCGTTGAGAGTATAGTTTTCGTACAACATTAGTTCTTTGAGCCATGGCTTATTTATAATATCTACTTGGCAATGGGGTGAGGCCTAACCTATGGAACTAATACAAATACCCCAGCGCAGGTTACACGTTTTAGAATCAAAATTGATATTTTATAGTAACTAGTTTGTGAGTTGGTCATCAGAATTTATAAATAAAAAAATCTTGTGGGACTCCGTAAAACGTTTCACGGAACCCACTTTGAATACCACTTAGCATAACTAGGCATAACTGCCCTTCCCCCAATCCAAGAAATTTTAAAAATTTCGAAACGAATCTGCAAAATATAAAAGGGGAATTGCACTTTTGAATATGCCATTTTTTTGCTCTGGAAATGGATTTTTTTTTGCCTTAAAAGTGCAATTTTTGTAAGGTTCTAAGATAAAAGATAATTTTCTTAGGTAAAAATGCACTGGCCCATAAATATATAGCCAAAGTAGTCCACCCTTTGATTCTGGATCATATCCCCTTAAGGACATAATTTTTAAAAAACGCCAACAGACTAATAAACAAATTAGCATGGTCACGTTTAAAGACGTCATAACAAACCAATAACATTTAGAAGTACATGATTAAAGTTGTTTTTGTGCAGTTTTTCATGTTGTAAATAGATAGTACAGGGCTTTGTCAGTGTTCAAATTGAAATTAAATTGTTCATCCCAAAATCTTATTAATGGTTGAGCTACTTGCTGGCACTTTTCTTGGTGGTTTATTCGCCTTCTTCCGTGTTCTAAAGGCTCGCGCTCTGTCTATACTTGTCTTTTTCTCCATTTCACTTTTCACACATTGGACATTTTTGGCTAAAAGATTAAGCTGTGTTTGTGTAATGTATAATACTATAATAAATATGCAATCGTGTACTTGTTGTCATATGCTACGTATACGCGGGTATCAGGTCTGTGCATCAGTGATTGCATGCCAGGAAGATTGAGAGTACGCGATTCTTCCTTTTCTCTCAGCTGATTGTTGGAGCAAGAGAAAGCGTTGCGAGAGTAGAAACGAAGCGTTTCACTTCCGTCACGTTCAGGTTAATTTGCCCTACCGCGCGAATAGAAGTTTTCCGTCAAAAAGTCAGGAATCAACAAGATCGAGTGACATTCGAATATTTCCCCATTCGAAACGTTACATTTTTGTTGAAGCTTAGAATATCATCCTATATGTAGCGTATTCAAGTTGTATTAGCTTTAAATATTTATAATTTGATTTATTATAGCAGCGTATAAGCTGCACATTTCTTACCTTTTCAGGTCCATGCATTGATTATCGCGCATATTTATTTTGAGGTTCCAGGCATGCATGGAAAGTTTCATGCAAAAAATACACAAAAATAAATCACCAGGATGTAGAGAAACGTGTATCCTTATTAATATATATGGGCCACTGTGGGAACGAAACGTAAAAATATTGTCTTAAACTATTCTCGCCACTAATCCACTTTCTAAATGAACGCGCGATACGAGAATGTAAACAATTTACTCCGTTTGTTTGCCCTTGACTAATTTTCCTCGCAGCGTGAAAGCGCCACATGCATTAATTTAGCGCGCAAACCGTGATGACCTGAACTTTATGAAATTGCCCTGCATCTGCAAAGGTCATACCTGTATCATAAAAGTCCAAATACATGCATACTTTGCTTTGACCTTAAAATAATGAAAGACTTATTTATTCTGTTTGATAATAAAAATATTTTAACAAAATTATGGAATGACAAGCAGCCATATATTTAAATTAATATTGCCAATAACATAAATTGCATATAATTCAAACTAATCTTAAATCAATAAAGACCAGCTTATAAAAAACACATTAGGATTTGCTTAAAAACGAAATAGCATCCTCTGAACCATATTTTGCACAACTTTTTCTAATAATAATTTACAAAGCAATGTTTACGAAAACAATTAATTGTATTGGGTTTGTTAAATTATAAACCCTTGTATTATTATGGAAAAGATAATCACCAAAAGATTACCATGAATAAACTTTAAATTATGACATAGCCCATGCTACAGAAATAAAAGCTAAAATAAATGCCTTGGCCCTTGTGTGAAAAAAGTATTTCTAATATATATTCAAAAATTCCAATTTTCTTTTTTACTTCTTATTACTACTGAGCTACAACGCCCAGTTATGTAACTATCTCTGAATATCTGGCTTAGTTTGCAGTTGGTTAAATTAACGTTCTTCTTTAAATTCTTGCATGTCCAGTTAGTAATGACTGAACATTACACATATTTAAACATGAGTTTACCAAATTCTATAGTTAGCTAAACATACTTTTACGCATGTTTTAGTTGGAATCTTTTCCAAAAATGTACTTTCTTTTCTCAGGTAAATAGTAATGTTAAATGTTAAAGCATAAAACTTGCATCAAATAATTATTCAACGATGGACAATACAACCCATAAAACAAAAAGTAAACAATGGACACCTTCATGTTCAACACAGGCTGCTGCTGCTAGCGTAGTGCCAAAACCATAAGCTTTTTGTTTCAGAAGACATTAAAAATCAAAACAAAGTGTATTAAGACAATATACAAGTAAAAAAATTGTTGTAGTGGATGTTTTCGTAAACATACTCGTTGAAAATATCGCCTAAAATAAAAGAAGATGAACATTATTTTGGTAGAAAATAATGTAGTTCATTTAAATCTGGAGACTAACTCAAAACAGCCTAGCTTTTGCAAGTAAGCTGAGGTATCGGAATTTGTGCATTAAACAATTAAAAAACACTTATTTGTGTTCCTATCGTATATACAATCCAAAATTGGGCAATTATTGCTTTGCGCCAAATATATTTTGCACTTTTAGATGAATCTTTATGCAGTAAATCCCGATTGCTTAGCCCTGCATGATTAAATTCTCAAATTGTGTAGACTTCCTATTTCTACTCACTTATAAATTATAGGCACAATAACTCAAAATTTTTTGCCCAGACTTGGCGCCAGACTTTTAAAAAGCGACACGAGTTTTCATGCAAACAATCTTAAAACCCATAATTGTTTTTGAAATACTCATAGTGGTAAAGAAAATAATATAATTTACCTGACAAACAATAACTGCCCAATAAGTAGAATTGCTACACATGCATAATGCGAGGAGTGCTAAGTCGACAAAAAGGAAAATCATGTAAAAAGCATTCTCATATACTAAGGTCAATTATGGAATTATGGAATGTGCAATTATAAATGTTTTTTAACACTATGCATTTACAAAAAAATTAGCTTAAAATATAAATATAAAAACTACATACCTTCTTCCCTGTATCCAGTTACTGATACGCCAAGATGTCCTCATATACGAACGTTCTAAAATAAAAGATGTTTCTATTTTTATATGTCATAATAAATATCATCTTTAATCAACAATAAAGCCGAATCAACAGTTATATACCTAAAGTCTGTGAATGTTCAGGTAATAAAGGCACTTGTCCATCATCATCTTCATCCACTGTTAGTATGGTCTAAATATAAAAAAATAACATGCCTCTTAAAAACCTGTTAAAGAAATCATGAATCATAGCAAGCTTCACATACCTCTCGTTTTAATTTTGGTCTCCTGACAAGTCCAGCCAATTCTTCCTTAGCAAATTTTAAATCCGCAGTTATCTTAATCCTGTGTTCTCTTTCGGCAGCTAAAGCCTGGTCGAGAAGGGCATTAATTTGCTGCAGTTCTTTACGCTGCTCTTCGCTTTCTCGTAACCTGTAAAACCGTTATGCTTTATAGCAAAAATCTAGCTGATTAAAACTCAAGATGCAATTGAAACGATAAATTTATATTTACTTTTTATCTAACGGCTCCGAACAAACTTTCGAGTTATTCTGAAAAACAAATACTTGTAATATTTTCGATTGAATTTTTATAGAGAAGTTATAGATGTTATATCTTTTTTAGGATTAATCTTAAAATTCAAGGCTTTTATTATTATGAAATGGTTCTTTTCAAATTTTTAACTTTTTTAAAAACAGTGTAACCTAAATTTTATCAGTTACTGCTACATAAAACAAGGAAAAATCATATTTGTGTTTTTTGCAGCATTATTTTAAGAACAAAAATGCACATACATTTTAAGCTTTTTTAAGAAAGTTCAATCCAGATTTTTTGAAATTATGGCACATATTTTGTATTACATATGATTTGTAAAATATGGACACTCTGATAATCGGGGTTCTACTATGCTAAAATTGTGTTATAAATACCTGTTCTTCGTAAGAATTATTACTCCTTTCCGCATCTGACAAAGCAGAAGGGCTATTTGGATGAGCCAAAAGTTGTCTCTCCAAAAGCTTCATTTTCATGTCTTTCTTCTGATCTGCTCGTAACAATGATGACAGTCTCAGTTGCAAGGAATCCCTTTCCTCTATTAACTGCCAGAATTTTTACAAAAAATATACAAATTTCAAAGAGTCGAATAAATGTGTCAGAAAAAAAGCCCAAAATTGTAAAGTTGTTAGTATACTTACTTGCATGATTTCTGAAGTTAACTGTTCACAACGAAGATCTTTTGCATGTAAACTTTGAATAGTATGCTGCAATTCTGAAGATAATTTCTCAATCTGAACTTTCCAAAGTTGGATTTCCTCACCAGTGCTGCTCTCAGACGGCTGACTATAGCCAAAATTCGGTGACTGCCTTTGCAGAGCTTCGGCATTGATGGTCCGGTTTTCTGCCACTGTATAGTATTGTGACTTCCAATGTTCCAGCTGCTCATTCGTAGAATTAAGAACACTTTCTAAATTGGAAAGTTGGACGTCAAGCTCATGCTTATCATCTTGAGTAAGCTTTAAATCTTCACGCAGGTCAATGATTTCATTCCGTAATTTATTGTACTTAGACTCGACGAGTAAAGATTTTTCTTTTTCAAGTTCTAACTGCAGCACATTTTCACTTAGTATTTGTTTTACGGACGTTAGCTCAGTATTCAAATTCTGGACATCGGTAGCGTCATTCTCCTCGCTATTTTGTTGCACCGCCTCCTCCTCTCGATGTTGCAGCTGAGCCCTTAGATCCTTAATCGCGTCTTGTTGTTGATGAAACGTCAATCTGGCTTCTGCTTCTATCTCATCCTTCTCGGTCTCAAGTTGTTTCAAGTCAACGTCTTGATTGTCCAGTTCTTCAATCAATTTTTTGTTTTCCGCCTGCAGTTTCTCAACATCGGCTAAGGCTTTGTTCAACGACTTCTGCTCGTTGAAATGTGTCGCGTCAACTATCTGTTGCTTTTCATCTTCCAACTTCCATATATCTCCTTCTAAGCGTGATATTTTGTCCAGTAAATCCGAATTTTGATTCTTCAACGTTGTTACAACCTCATCTAAGTCATTTGACATATTTTGATTTTCAAGATTGTCAAGTTGTGACTGACTGGCCTTAGTTTTCAATTCTTCGTTTTCAAATTTTGCGTTCACCAGTTCCTTTGTCAATTTCTGAATTGCCTGACACAAATCACTAGGTTCTGCATCCTGTTTCTCAATTTGATCGTAGCTTACTGTTTCATGCACTGTTAGTGTTTCAAGTAGCAATGATTTTGCAGAACGTACTTCCATCTCTAAACTTGCCTTGTTGTCAACTGCGGCGTTCAATTCGCTTTTTAAATATTCGGCTTCGGATTCCAAGTGCAACTTGACGTTTACCAACTCTTTATACTCTTTCTGTAACGAGGTGTAGCTTTTTTTCAGATACGAAACATCCCCGACATCTTCCAGCTGCGTACGCAAGTCTTCAAGTTCAGCTTTTAGTTTATTATGCTCTTGTACCAGTAAAATGTACTTTTCGCTTTGCACTTTAATATCTTGATCGGATTTCGCTTTATCCAAGCGCAGCTTCTCGATCAAATGCTGGAATTCAGTGTTGTCCGATTCCAGAAAAGTCTCGTGTTTCTGGAGGCTATCCAACTGCCTCTCTAGTTGTGCCTGTTTCAAGATCATCTGATCCACATTCTCCTTATGCACAGATTCCTGTAACTGCAATTTAGCCAGAGCTTCGGAAAGTGACTGTTCCGCTGTTGTTTTCTCGTCCATTATGATTTTGCCTTGATCGATGTGTTTCATAAGCTTTCTCTCGATGTCTTCCTTGATTTCTACTATTTTGTAGTTTGCCACCTCGACAGTGTCTAGTCGATCTTGTAGCATTTTAACCTCAGATTTCCACAGGCGCTCCACGTTCCGTAACTCTGAAGACAAACGTCCTATTTCGTCTTTGGCATTTTCGTTGTAGTGGCTAAGACGCATTTTATCGTCTTCCAGGAAGCCCTGCGTTGTCATCAAGTTATTAATTTGCAGTTGCAATTTGTCGTTTTTATCTTTAAATAATTTCAACTTGGAAAGCATTTTCTCGTTTTTGATTTGAAGAACGGCCAGCTGAGTTTTTAGCTGTTTACTCTCGGGCGTTGCATCGGGAGGACTTTGTAGATTTGCGGGTACACCGGGATGTTCCGCAGGAAATGCGCCTAATAAACGCTCCTTAGTAAGAGAGGGCAATGGAACAGTTGAACTTTCTTTGGTCACCACGTCTTCTGCATTCTTCCTGTCTTGCAACTGGGATTCCAGCGCCTGCAACTTGTCGTTCAATTCCTTGTTGCAAAGTTTCAACTTCTCATGCTCGGACTTCATATCTTCAAACTGATTACCTTCATCCGCAAATCGGTTAGCCAAACTATCATATTTGCTTTTCTCTTCTTTCAGTTTCTTGCTTTCTTCTAACAACCTCTGCAATTGTTCTTCATATTGCATTTTGACTTCCTGTAACAAACTCACTTCTGCTTTCAAGTTTTCAATTTGCGCATACAGGTTTGATTTGTTTTCATCGCTCTGAATGTTCAAGCTATTAAGTTTGGTTTCCAATAAGTTCTTCTCTTCACTCAAAATTCGGTTCAAATTTTCTAGTTCTTCCAAGTTGCCTTTCAGATTATCAACGCTTTGAAGCTGATGATTCAAGTTACTAATTTCTTGTTGCAGAGCCTCTTCGGCGTTATTTTCGCATACTAGCTTCTCTTCTAAGCAACTATTTTCCTTATATAATCTATCAATTTCCATAGCGTCTCTTGTCAAATTGTCTTGAAATTCATTCAGACGTTCCTCCAAGTGCCTACGCTGATCTAACAATGCTCTTATTACATTCTCCTGTTCATTAAACGACTCTTGCATGGCTTGCTTCTCTTCGGCGGAATTCTTCAACTCGTTTTGCAGCATTTCGATCGTGACATCCGTTTCGAATGATTGGCCGAGCTGAGTTTGCAAAAATGTATGCTGTTCCTTGAGTTGCTCAGCTTCTCCTCTAAATCGTTCATTGGATGACTCCAGATCAGAAACCTTTACAGCATTTAATTCCATGGCCTCTTGCAGCGAAGTGATACTAGATTTGAGAACATTAATATTTTCGTTGTTTTCTCGAATCGTTTCTTCCACTTTAGTTAATATGGCATAAGAATGATCCAAAGAAATTTCGGAGACTTCGCCATCATGTTCTGTCTCGTTGTTGATATTAGGAGGCAGGCTGTTCTTCAACTGTGAAATTATATGTGTGAGCGCACGTAGCCTCTCGTTTACAGTATCAACATCGGCTATCTTTTGATCAAGTCTTAATTGGTAGTCATTGCATAGTTCGCATTTCTCCTTAATTTCAGCCTGCAATTGGCATTTAATGCTTTCGGCTTCTTCCAAGTGTCTTTGCAATTCCTGGTTCTTGCATTCCAAATCTCTTATTTGTAATTGCCATTCCTCTTCGGCATTTTGAATATGTTCATTAAATCGTGCTTCTTTATGCATTTTTTCGAGTTCTTGCTTTAACTTCCCATTGCTCTCCTTTTCGTGCAGAATTTCTTGATTAACATTAGATACAAGATCTTGGAAGTCTTCAATTATTTTATTGGCAATTTTTAAACTGTTTTCCAAATCTTCAATCTTAACTTGGAAGGCCTCCTTTTCCTGCTTAGCCAATGCCACGACCGTTTCCAGATGCTTCTCTTTTTCATTTACGAATTGTTGAAGCTTATCGATCTCACTGGTTTGGACTTGAAGAATGTCTGCGTCTGCTTTCAAATTCATTTCAGTATCAGTTAGCTTGTTTCGTAAATGGTCCAGTTGTCCAGAAAGTGATTCAATTTCTAACTGTCGAGACTGCACCTCCTTTTCCGTAGTGCTAACCTGCTCTGTGAATTGATGGATGAGCATTTCTTGTTCTTTGTTAAGAACTCGAGACTCCTCATATTTGATTTTGAATTCTTCGAGAGAGGATTTCAGTTCGGCAATGGAAACGTCTTGCTGCAGTGCTTCGCCCTGCAACTTCTGAACTTCGGATTGAAGCGTTTGCACTTCTTTGTTAGCAAATTCCAACTTGCCCGAAAGACTCTGCACTTGTTCAGAAGCATCACACTGCAATGACTGCACGTGCTCTGTCATTTGCTGGATCTGAACTTGATAACTTTCACTCTGTTGTTGTGAATCACTGAAATCCGACTGAACGCTTTTAATTAGTTCCTCCTGTGTGCACATTTTAGTTTGTAACGCTTCCAATTCTTGTTCTAATTTGAGTTTATATTCATTGACGCTAAGGCTTTCTTCATTTTGTTTGTGCAACGTTTCTTCTAAAGCTTGATTGGTTGCACTGACAATAGCAAGTCTTTGTTCGACTTCTGAATTATGCTCAGTTAATGTTTGAATTTGGTTCTTTAAATCCATAAATTGAAGCACCGTTTGTTCGAGTTCTTGTTTTTCCACTGATAATAACGCATAATTTTCTTGGGCTTCAGATAGTGTCGATTGAGTTTTTTTATTATTTTCAGTTGATAACATAATCTGCTCGTCCATGCCTTCGAATACCATCTGCAAATTAATATGTAGCGCATCAAATTTTTGAATTAGAGATTTGAAGTTGGAATCTTCTTTTTCGGTTTCTTGCACACAGTTAGCCCTTTCAATCTCAATTTCAAGAGAGCTGCCTTTATTCACAATACTGCGCAATTTTTCTAGGCATTCTGTTAGACCAGCATAGATAACATTTTGCTCGGATTCTATTTCCTTTGCTGCTTCCGAAGTAGTTGAAAGATCTGCTTCTAACTGCTGAATATACTCCATCAACCTGGCGCTTTGATCTCTTAAACGCGAGCCCTCCTCCGAAAGTTTTTTTACTTCAGATTCCAACAGACCAATGTTGTCTACTTGCTTGTGAAATTCAACTTCAAATAACTGTAACCGTTCCACCGACATTCGCAGGTCGTCCCTTTCCTTTGCGATGATGTCCAATTGTCCTTGACAGTTTTGTAATGCTTCCTTTAAGTTGTGTAGCTTTGCTGTATCACGTTGCTGTATTTCTAATGACTCTTGCAAAGCTTGAGATTTTTCTTTCAACTCCGAGTCCTTACCCTGTTGATGCAGACAAAGGTCGTCGATTTCAGACCTTAGTCGAGTAGTCTCGATCTCGTGGTTTTCCCTGCAATTTTCAAACTTTTCTTGTAATAATGTGAGCTCTGTTTCCATCGAATTTAACCGATCCAATTTGGGCGACATTTCTCCGAGTTTTTGGTCCATGTCTAACAACCTTTCGTTCAGGTTTGCATTTTCTGCTTCAACTGCTTCTTGTTCAGAAATTGTTACGACTAGTTCCTCTTTGACTGCTTTTAATGCCACTTGCAAAGCTTCTACCATGCTCGAGCGACTTTCCAACTGAGAGTTTGCTTCTTCCAAGCACGTTGACACATTTTTTAAGTCCGTTCTTGTATTTTGTAATTCTTGGGCAACGATTTCCAGAGCATGTGATTTATCCGCACACTGGGAAGCGATTTGTTCATACTCTTCTCTTGCTGAAACGTTTTCCTGTATCAATCTCTCTTCCGAGGCTTTGCACAACGAAACTTGCGTCTCCAATTCAGCTATCAACTGTACTGAATTATGCAATTCTAACTTGAGATTTGTCAGATTGCTTTCCAACGTTTTCGCCCATTCCTCGTGAGTTCCTCCTTCGCTTTCAAGAAGCTCAAGCTTCAAATTGAGATGTTTGATTTCTTCATGCTTTTCTTCTATTAGAATTTCATGGTCTTTTTCCAAAACTTGCAATTTTGTTTCTAAATTCTGTTTTGCCAAAATTTCGTCGTTCAATTTCTCCTTCAATTCATCCAACTCACTTATTGTTTCAGTGAGTTTGTCTAATGTCTGCTTCAATTCATGTTGCAATTCAACAATGGTTTGCTTCAGGGCCATTTGGCTTTCACTATGTAAAGTAACAGATTCCTCAAATATTCTGCGTTCGTCCATCAGCTCGTTTATTCTTTTTTGATATTCATCGGATGTATTTAAGCTGGACTGCAGTTCAGTTTGGAAGTTTAGGCATTGCACATCTTTAGCTTGCAACACACTTTGTAGATTTTCTACTTCCTCTCGTTTACTTTCCAAAAGTGTTTTTAGCTGTCCTAGTTGATTTTCGACGTTTTCTTTATTGGAGGTTTCTTCTTGCAACCTATCGATGGCTTGCCTTAACTGCAATCGCAATTCAAAATTGGGCCATTTTAAAAACTTCAAAGGAATTTAATTGATTAGCAGTCTTCAAATATATAACCCAAACTCAAGTTAAAAAGTTTAAAAATGAAAATTCAGATATCTGCGATTGAGTTTAGTTTTGACAAAACTGAAGCATTCAGCCAGCTACATTTCATTTTGCATATTTTCTTTGTTTAGAAATTTTAAATAATGCAGTAATGTAATTTTGACAGTAAAATATAAACCAAAATAAAATTGAATACAAAAAATCAGTGTTGGATTACATTCAGCAGTACTAGGCAGTCTGAATGATTTTTAGAGCAGGCCTTACACGCAACTTGCAATTTGAAATATCGGAACGAATCCAGTATCTTTAAAGCACAGTATAAATATTTCAATTTTTTATATGATGTGGTAAGGGCAGCACAAAAGTTCAGTGAGAATTCTCGCTCGATAACATTTAAACATCGACAAGCATATCAAATAATATGGAATAAAAAATTAAACTTTTATAAAAATGTTAGACGGAACCAAAAGATGCAAATGTACATGTATGCCTGCCTGCTCCATAATTCTGATAACAGAATGTTATCCCAGTTTTTCATTTTTTTTTTTTTCTTAATTCATGCAAAATCTATAGATACCGGAAAATGCACCGAAGGCAAAAATAACTTACCCTATCTTCTAGGTCAGCCATATCATTACGGATCGCATTCAAATGATCTTCTTTTTGGATTAATTGCATATTCAATTCATCTATCCTTATTACGCTTTCCTAAATGTAATAGCAAAATGCACATTATAAAAAGCCCCATCAAACGAAAGAATGAAATGGGAACAACATTTTTGGATACAAATTCTTTTTCAAAATACATGCTTACCTGGATCGTGTTTTGAAGTCCATCTTGCTGTTTCACTAAAGCCGCAATCTGCTCTTCCATTTGTGAAAGCTCATTTTGTGTTTTGCTTAGAATTTGAGTGTTATTAAGAAGTTTGTCAAGAGCGTCATCCCTTTCTTTTTCAGTTGTTTGAAACTTAATGTCGTACTCCGAACACAATGTCTGCAGCCGCCCTACTTCAGCTTCAGTTTCCCCGAGTTGTTCTATCAATGACACCATTTTGTCATTCACTCTTTTTTCTTCTTTGTTATTACCATCAATATTGCTATTCAGCTCAAGTGACAGCTGAGCAATCTTTTCACTTAACGTATTTACTTCCTCTGTTTTACTATGCAATTCAGTGGTGAGTTTGGTAGTCGTGTTAGATAGTTTGTCAATCTCTTTGGTTTGTTGCAAAATATAGGCATCTTTTGTCTGAATTAGCAAATTAGAATTATCCTTATCAATTTTTAAATTTTCGATTTCTTTGTGAAATTCTTGACTTGCTTCTAACAGTTCTTCTTGAAGTTTTTCAATAAGCTCGCTCTTTGAGCTCAAATTTTCAGTCATTCCATCGCTATCGGCTAGTGCGGTGGTTAAATTGTTTCTCAGTTCCAACACCGCTTCTCTTAATTCTTCGTTAACCGCTTCCAGACTAAATTTCTCGTTTTCCATACTCGATAACTCATTGCGCAATTGCTCGCATTCAGATTTTACAGCTTCTAACTTTGTAGATAGTTCTTCATAAGACGCTTGCCGAACTGGAATATGGAAGCATGGTTTTTAGTATGTAATATTATCCACACAATCACAATTTCTGAAAAATGTGTTTACTTGTTATTTGGATAACACATAGTAGCAATAAACTAGCATTAATCAAATATTATCTTTGCTGGACTTCTTTTGAAAATTAGAACCAAGAATACTGAATGGCAACATTGTCATAATTAATAGAAGATTACCTTCAATTGACGTTTTCATATTATTCAGTTCCACTTCCAAATGTGCCTTAATTTCTCTTTCGTTCTGAAACTGCGTGTTAGTCTCATGATGAGTGACTTCCAAATTTTCGATAAGACGATTTTTTTCGGCCAATTGTTCAATCGTATCCAAATGTTTTCCCTGAACCATAGAAATCATCTTGACATGGTCATCAAGATCAGAACTTTGTTGTAGTAATTTTTCTTTTAGTTCAGCAATCTGCTTCTGTTGCTGACCTAGATAAAAATAGATGGAAAGTTGAAATGTGGGGCAATTTATGCAATATTAAATCACGGCATAAACCAAATGTTATATTACCGCATGTGGCGGAATATTCGTCAAAGTCTACCAATCTCAACTGAAGATTTCCTTTCTCTTCTTCAAGATCCGCTATTCTGTTTTGCAAAGTTGTCACCTGATCACCAGCGTCCGGACAACTCTGAAATGTGAAGTAAGTAAAGATAAAAAATAATCAAAACTGCTGTATCAATGCAGGGGTAAGATCTTGACATATCTCATGCAATTTGCATTACCATCAATGTATACTTGCCTTCAATTCCTTTATTTGCAATTCTAGAGATCTAACTTGACTTTTATGCTGGGCTTTCAACTTAATAAGTTTCTGGTTGTTAGATTTTGATGTTCCGCCAACTGACTGTTGAAGTTCAGAAATGATAAGGTCCTTTTTCTTCAGGTCGTCCTTCAGTTGATCTATTTCAGATTGTAAACGAGATGATTCATCTTCTGAAGATCTCACGCTGACTTTTTCTAGCATTTCCTGAAGTCGAACAACTTTTTCTTGAAGCTGAGCATTGCGAGAAATCAGTTCAAAGCGTACATTTTCAAGCTTTGAAAAAGACGTTTTCAAGACTGATATACTGAAATTGTAAAAAACAAAATATATCCAATGTTGCTGCATTCCATAATGAAAATGTTAATTAATTACATTTGTTATTTATTCTCCGTAGAAAATTGATTGAATTGATAGTTTCTGTATTGGCAAATTGTTAAAATGTACTTAAAATATATGTTTCTCATATGGTTCAAAATATATGCATTATGTTTACAAATATGTAATTCCTCAAAATTTCACACTTTCAAGACTTTTCTTAGCAAGATTTATAAAGCCCTATAATCAAATATTGCACTTACTCATCTTCTTTTTCTAATAGCTCCGTGTTGAATTTCATTTTGGCTTCATCCAGTTCTCCAACAAGACTGGATTCTTTTGCTCTCCAATCAGCTTCCATCGCTGCAAAATTTTCTTGCATAAGTCTCATCTGGTCGCGTGTATCACCTAATTGATCAACGACGACTTTACCGCGCCGATTAAGATCCTCAGTCATTAACTAATGGAAGTGATCAGTGTAAACTTAAAAGCACTTAAAAACCAACCTAACTGATCTTGAATTTTTACCTGAATTGCTTTATTCCTTGTTTGGATAACCTCCTCTTTTTCTTTTACATTTTCTTGTAAATCCATAACTTGCCTTTCCAATTGTAAAATACGACTATCAAGATCCATTATTTTTGAATCCTTATAAACTATCTGCGCATACATCTCTTGAAGGCTGGTGTCATCCTAATAAAAAAACAAGAAACTATATTGTTTTCATTTTTTAAACACCTAGCAGTGACGATATGTGTTATTTTAATAACGAACAGACCTGTTTGGCAGCTGGCACACGGGCATCTTCATCATCTGGATTCTCAGATTTAAATTGAGCGATAATTTTGTCTTTTTCTTCCAATTGAATTTTAAGGCTTGTAAGAACCTCCTCTACAGTATGTTTTTTGTCAGCCATTTCTTTTTGTCTTTTTTCAAAAATAGCTCTAGAAATGACAAATTCTGGGAATGAACAACACTTGTAACACGTGGACAGGCTTGATATTTAGAATTCTAAATATCAAGCCTGTCCACGTGTTACAAAAACATATGGAACGCAGACAATACCCCACATCCATGCCATAAATCATCACTATACAAACATGCAATAATTCAACAGATGTCAGCCAAGTATTACAACGTAATGATGTCAAGTGCAATACTTGCGTTAAACCATTTCCCGTAATGTTACTTTCTCTAGAAGCTTACCGTTGAGGGTAAGCTTCAGTATGATTAAAACATAAAACGTAAAATTTGAGCAATTCGTGAGCAAAGACAACATTTGGTAATTCAAGGATAAAAATGTCTGACGATAATTTTGCTCTAATGGATCATTAACTCTGAAAGTTTATTTTCCCTTATGTAGAATAATTTGCTTAGGATTACTCATTGTTGATATGATCATAAACTCTCTCATTAGCAATGTCAAGAAAACAAATTGAAAGTTTGTGATTTATCAGCTATCTGACTAATATACTGAATGTAAGTAAAAAAAAATAGTTTGTAAAATATTAAAATATAATGGTTGTGTTATGCAAATGTTATATGCATATTTTTTTCTTATTAATGGCTTCTAATTCCGTCATCTTTGCATTTATATACTTAGTTCTATGATATGTGTTAAATTTTAAATCAATAAGATTTCAAGTATGTAGAGTTCAAAAATTTGAAATTTCATGTTCCCTAATACATTTTAAAAGAAGTTATGCTATTTAGTAAGAAATAATTGGGGAAAGTAAAAAAATAGCTGGATAGTCAAATAGAAGCAATTCATTTACTTTCTATGACAAAATTCTGACAAAATAATAAGTAAATACTTAAAAATCAAAAAAACGCTAAAATGAAAATTTATTAACATTTTTAAGGCCACAGCAATTTAGTACAGATGAAGCCCCAAATATTGAATTATTTTATTATATTTTGCATGTAAGGTAGTTGTAATGAATAAACAAATTATAACAAGAAGAAATAAGGTTTGAACGAGACAAGATTGATGCTAAAGGAATTTACATTTAAAAATTTTTTTTAATAAGAACTGTTTTTTTATGTTCCAGAACAATTCATAAAAGTGTATCCAAACAACGAACTAAAACTGAAACATTCCTCACATTGGAAAACATTTACTTTTACAAATTAGAAAAGATAAATGAAAAACACATACTTGCTTTCTTCCAGTTGTTTTTTAAGCATGAGAACTTTTCCTCTACTTGTGTCAACTGGTAAAGCCTCATTAGTTTCTTCATCATCAGGATTCTGGGTAGTATAAGCAAACATGTTGTTGAATTTTAAATTAATTAGAGTGGATGTGTCAAATTAAATGTGAAAATATCTATAAATTGTAAGCAGATCGAGCTTCTTATTAATAACAATAAAATGATAATAAATCATTACTTTGCATGCAATTTTCAGAAATATTCAGAAAAATTTTCAGAATGATAATCCGTTTTCCATGCCAAACTTATGTACGTTGTTAATAATGTAGTCACCATAAACTTAGAGCAAGCTTACCTTTTCCGTTATTGGACCAGATATTTTTTTCTGTGCATCTTGTAATTTATTATTTAGCTGCACAATTTTTGCCTTGTGTTGAAGCTTTAACTTCGAAAGCTTGGCAGCACTACCCTATCAATACACGAACACATGACAGAACGTCAAAGTACAGCAACAGTAAGTAAGACATAAAATAAACAAGGTTGACCACGAACTCACCTCCAAATCTTGTTCCTTTTTTAATAGTTGTTGCTCATTTTTTCGGACAAGGTCCTTGAGCTGTTGCAAAAGAACTTGCTGCTGCTCAAACTGTTCTTTCATGTCTTCATTACTTATAACTACCTCTTGCCCAGCAGCACTAGCTTCCTGTGATATCAACAAACCACAGCTGAAACATCTGTTATATCGTCACACACTAAATATTCCTCAATTATGAGATGACAGCTTTTCTGTAATTTTTATAAGGACCTAAATCTTGTAGCTGCATAAGTTTTAAATTTGTTTCTACGTGCCAAAAACTTTTAGTAATTTTTTTAAAGCATGCAGCCGGGAACAAACATGTGCATTTGCTTACCGGACCATCCCCACTCGTCTCCGATCCTTTCAATAGCCACATTTTCTCTATAATGATGGTTTAATTTATCCTTGCTTACGAGATAATGACATCATTGTTTCGATTCGATTCGAGTTAATGATCGTTTCCAAAAATGCATAGAATAATAAATGACAAACTTAAGGAATGTCATTTATTCAAGGCTTGATTCTCATTTTCAGGTGCAAATTGAACCTATCAACATGTAATAAATCAGATAAATGCATATCCAGAGTACTAATTCAAGCAAGAAATACTTCAACTCTTATCGCCTTACATAAAAACAACAACAAATAATCATTTCACAATAATATTTTCAAAAAAATACCTGAGATGTCTCAGCCACATCATCGATTGCAAATCTGGAACTTGAGATACGGTTCATGACCCATATTGGTCCTTGCAGACATTCGGCGCTTTTACCAACGGCTGTCCAGTATCAGTAGGGGCTATCCATAAAGAAAAGAAATTTTTTTAAAATTACTAGGTGTACGTTTTTCAAAATTTCTGAATGGGTTTCAAATTTTAGTACAAATACAAGTCTTGACGCTCACGAACGTACAGGGTTTGAGAAATTATATATATTTTAATTGTCGACGCGGTAACTGACCCAAAATCAAAGATATTAAATAAATAATTATGGCATATTGGGCCTATTTCATGTAAAACAAAATTAATAATTTGCAAATTACGCATGCAAATAAAAATTTTTGGAATGATTTAATTTGAGAGTTGGGGAAATTTGTAGAAAGTTTTGTTCGTGACTTGATTATTCCATGCAGTTATGATCGCTTACTTTTTTCAAGCATCAGCTGTCTGCTCAATAAATGTCACATTTTAATTGGTTTTTGAGTGAAACATCATTTGTATTAGGTGTGTTATTTTTTAGTACATCTTAATAGTGCATTGGTGCATACTGACCAGCTAGGTGAAGGTATCTATTATTTTCAAAAGAATTTCCCTACTTGATCATTTTCTTACAAAAACTTAAAAGTTTTACATTCATTATAATCTTTTTCTAGTTGTCGTAATTTATCCTTTGGTGATGTCGAAAACAATTGCACATACGCTAATTACTGGACCCCCGGGTGTTGGAAAAACTACTCTCGTAAAGAAAGTCTGCGATACATTGCAAAACGAAGGTATTGCAGTGCGTGGCTTTTATACAGAAGAAACTCGCATTAAAGGACGTAGGGCAGGTTTCGAAATAGTCACATTTGATGGCAGTCGTGGTTCTCTAGCCAAAGTTGTCGATGATTTGTCAACCGAAGAGAGAAGTCGACTCCATAACTGTCCTCGAGTTGGAAAATACGTCGTTGATGTGGCATCTTTTGAAGAAATGAGTCTTCAAACGCTAACACTGCCCGTAGCACCTAAGACCGTGCTAGTGATTGACGAAATTGGAAAAATGGAGATGTTTAGTAAGAAATTTGAAACAGCAGTACGGTCTATCTTTCTCGCACCAACACAATTTACGGTTCTGGCCACTATTCCAATTGCCAAACATGTCACTTTGGTGCAAGAATTAATTGCCAGACAAGATGTACGCATTGTCGAAGTTGACAGAGAAAATCGAAATATTCTTTGCACAGAAATTGCTAAATCTATTTTGTCATTGTGTAATAACCAAACATGCCTGGCAAAATAAAATATCTAAGAAAGCTTGATATGAAACATGTTCACAAATTAAAGATGTTTTATTTTATACGCAAGTATAAAAACTGTTGCAATCTGTAATATTAATGGAAGTAATTCCATAAGTTTTCTTGTCATTTTCAAGCAGGTGTAAACAATTATTGGTCAGTTGTGTGATGATGGTAACCGGAATCTAGAAAAAAAAAAACGACATTAATCAAAACTGCAAATCGTCTTAATTTTTAATAGCCGATCATTTAAAAAGAAATTAACATTCTACTCTAGATCTTAAAACTAAATTTACAAGAGATATAGCTGGAGATATGTTGGTGCTCAAAAGTTTTTCCTCCAAACCCGAAAAAACCAATGAACCAATCATACGTTTTAAGCTTATCAAAGAACTGTACAGAATTGTCTCAATCACAGTTATACTTACGTTTTCAACAAGTTATTTTCAGACATAAATTCCAACCCAAAGCAACAAGAAAAGAACGCCAAAACCCATGAATATCGCTGCAACTAAGGAAACTAACAGTTCCTTAAACACGTCTCGGGTAAACTTTGTCGATGTTACTTCATATCTGATATGTTGAATAAAGGACATGTTAACGAAATCTAAAACGGAGCAGTACTCAGACCGATAATTAATTGTAAAAGGATACACAAAAAACCACGCCGTAAAAAAGATGCCGATCCCAAGTAGAACAACTGACAAATGTGGAAAAACAGCTGGGTTAACTGGACTCACGTAGCGGCTCATTAATTCAATTGCAGTCTGAAATTTAAATAGCATAATTAACGATTAAAGTACACGTCATAACCTTATCTAGTATTACTATACGTGCAACTGTAAATTTGTACTTATTGATAGTGTATTTATAAGTAAAATACTAATGTAATACTGAAAAAAATCAAATTAATATAAACATCTTGGACTATAATGTTACATGTACAATATAGTACTAATAAACAATTATACAATCTAACATAAAATTGCAACGTGGATCAAACGTGGCTTGCCGACGATCAAAAGTCTAAATGATGCTTATTAATGAAAATTGCAAAATTTGCGTCAGTTCTAGCTTCACTAGCATGCATTTTTTTCAGTAATACATTTCACATTTAATATTGAAACCAATTTCATAAACTAGAATGTGAATTTACTAACCATTTTCAAAGAATTTTAGCAACGATCCCAAACCGGTGAATAATCCTATCCCTAGTCAATTACCCACAATCCTCAGGGCAATAGGATAGAAACAGCAACATTCCGCGAGCTAGCATCTCCAGGAATGTGTAGTCGATAACAAAGTTTGCTAATTTCAAGAAACACAGATTGAACACAGATTATGGATTGCGATTTTATATGAATGATAGGAGTTATTTTTTAAAAATTGTGACCATTGTGGGTATAGGGTGCATGATCTATCTATCGAATATGCAACTTTTCCTTCTTATGATAATAACAATTTTTTTTTCTCCCCCCCAAAATAAAACCAATTTCTCAAACTTTTGCAGAAAGTTTATTTAAAATATATCGCAGTCAGTATCATATTAATTTTTCAGCAATGTTGCCTAAAGCGAGTTAATCATTAATAATAAAATTAACACAGTATCATTGGAAATGCTTTCTGAATTCATCGTTCAATGAAAGTTTTTTTATACTTTCAATTTCTTTCGTGATCAAAAGCGTTTGATAAGAAATTGTGCAATGTCTGTACAGTGGCGGCTCGTGTATAGGCACTGTGGAACTGCAGCACCCCCAATCATTGGATATCACCCAGGCAGCACACATCGGTTGAAAACACGTAAACATAACGTTTTGTCAACCATATGCAACTGGTTGAGAAAACGTGCTCCAAACACGTAAACATCTGGGTAAAAGTGATAACCCTTGTCAACGTGTATTTGTAGACGTTTTGTAGACGTTTTTGGTCTATGATTAGGTAACCTTTATTGAACCATATCGGTCTTTTCGTCAACCATTAAAAGACTAATATTTAACTTATTTTAAATCCTTGTTTATTTATATATATATGGTGTTTATTGAGATAAAAAAACATCCCCACTTACCTTTCGCTTCTTTTTTTGTTACCGCTGCAGCTTTTGTAAAGGAATCCAATGCTGAAAATCATGTAATAAATCGGAAATTACAGAGAATTTTATAACACTTTAACCTTTTTTAATTCTATAAATTTGCATTATGGAACATTTTATTTACATATATACAAAGATAGTTCGAATTCTGAAGCCGGGTCTTCACGAAGGCATATATTGTTTCAAAGCACACGTTTTTACAAATAAATGCAAAACACCTCACCCTCCGGATTTGTTTCAGCCGCAATTTTGTAAATACTCCTATTTTAAAACATTTCCAACATCTTAAATGTCTTCAATGCTGAAACAAACCCGGAGGACAAACTGCTTTGCACATATTTGCAAAAACGTGTGCTTACGTACAATGAACTTGTGGTGGAAGACCCGGCTTCAGAGCCGTCTGCAATAAAGGGAAGTTTTTCGCACAAACATCCAAAATTTCTGTTAAATGTAAAAGAAAAACATATGAAACATTAAGAAATTACAAAAATTGATGTTATAAATCTATTTCTAACACAAGTAACTGAGTGTGACAGTTGGAGCAGAGAAAAATGACTTTCAGCCCATTTGTTCGCACATAATTTCTTATTCAAAACAAACTTTTGAAATTAATTTACCTGACGTGTTTCTTCGACATATGCAGTTTGATCCTCTGCAACATCGTTTCTCGATTATTGGAACCTCTTAGCACATTTGGTGTAACAAATGGTCTAGAAATAAAAACGATGATGTTTTAATGCTGGTTTATGTAGGGAGGACTTTCACTCCCTCTCGAGGGGTCTCTAACGTGAAGGGAATTGGGGGATCTATAAGAGACCTCAATTTAATGTCTCATCTAAAATAGCTGCCACTATTGTAGACTATGACGCTATTTAGTTGAATATATTTCGGAGCAACGCACTAACCTTCTGTTTAGCATTTCGTCCCACGTGACCGACTCGTTTACACTTATCATTTACTCGTCGTAAGTCTCGTCGTACTCGTCCTCATAAAAATCCTCTCTGCATTCTCATTCGTCTTCCTCGATTTTGGACGATAGCATTAGAGTTAGTTGTTTAAGACTTTCGTTTTTGTCCGGTTCATTGGAATTTTTCATTTGATGGAAATAAATACAGCAAATTCAGTATTTGGAATTGCAGTTGCGCTATTAAAACAAAATGGCACACTTCATGCAACAGGCAGCTTACTTCGGACAAAAGGCTCTGCATTTTCCTTCTGACTAAGTAATCTTAAATCGGCAACAGCATTACATGACCAGGCCCTAGGAAATAGAAAATGAACACATGTAACTTCTGAATGCTGCAGAACTTTTACAAGTAAACACATTTATGACTGCTATTAGTTTGTTTTTTATGTCTGAAAATATCATTTTCCAATTTCAAAATATTTTCATAAATCTTAAATAGGCGATACTTATAAATCATGTTTCCTAACCATGATATTAGTATCCATGGTAATAGAATGTTGATATAATAATAACTAATAACTTTGATAGATCATATATTTGCAAGACACTATTTTGATAAAACTAAATAAAGTCAAACTTACGACGAATCCGAATCTCCGTTACATTGGAGGAAAAAACCCAGACTGCGAGTGGGCATTCGATCTTGTCCCTGGCTGCTACGAGGCATGACCATGAT
>JAQGAE010000167.1:0-50369 GCA_034696685.1 Julus scandinavius | reverse complement strand
TATTCCACTGAATTTTCCATTCTGTATCATACCAAAGTGGTCTTCTGCAAGTAAATGGTAACTTGTTATCAACTTACAATATAAACTTCAATAAAGTTTTATTAAAGTTATCTTCCTTACAATGTCCCTATTTGACTGGTAAGTGGCTATAAGTTTACCCTCCGCTCGTGACTGTTAGACAAAGGGGTTCTGTGCATTTTTGCTGCAGGCACCAGCGTTTACTGTCCTGGTTTAAGTGCAATCGAAGGTTGTCAATTTCCCCAGAAGACAGAATCACAACTCTCAAAGCCTCTTCTGAAGCAAGGTTCCAACATTACATTGTCCCTGTAAAACCTCTTGGTTAACACTGACTTCCCTCCTCCAGCCTTGACCACTGGGATGCCTGTCCTATGTATGGTTGGCGATGACGTCCAGATTGTGTGCCAACAACTTCCTGTTCTGTAATGGCTCCCTGATGAGCGATTTGTTAAAAAAAAAAGGAGTTCGAAATCTGTGATGCATCAGTTTGGGGTGAGGAGCGTGGGCGCGTCCTGTAGGCGGCGCTGCGGGTCATGGGGTGCTGTGAGGGTCCGGGTCCTTACCTTTGGGAAGGGGGAGTCGAAGAGAATCCCATCAAACGAGACGCACGTGCCTCACGCGCCATTTTGATTTCCAGGAATTTGGCAGAAGAGTGTGCCCCCACTCTGCCATATTCCTCACCAAATTAGAGCCCTCGAATGTATGCTAATCAGCGCGGGGTCTGAACCCGAACCCCTTTGGGGGGGAGGTTAACGACAATGGCCGCCGGGCGCATCCCCACCCGTCTGCCAGTTCCGCTTCACCGGGGTTAATCTATTAAAAGTTAGTCATGTGTAAATAGTGTGTTTCATGCCCCCGTCGTGTGAAGTGAACAAGCAGTAATCTGCTCCCTTTGACCCCTTGACCCTCGACCCTCGTGCATAGGCACGGCAGATGGAGGCGTCAATTAAAATCCTCCCCCAAGTGAGGTGACCACTCCAGGGATTTGTTTTATCGTCATATTTTTTTTTATCATATACGTCCTCTAATAATTTAATGATTTTATAATCGGAGTAATGGCGCTCCTTGTAGGACCCAACCAGGGGCAACCATGGCAAATGGCTTCCAGGAATATGTAACAGACTCTCGAGTTCTCGGAAAAAAACAGTAACTGGAGAGAGTTAGTGATAGGCCACCCATAAAGTACGTGGAAAATAGAAACATTGCCATAGTTGATACTTTTAGGAGTTAGAAACCATGCGTTGTCCTGTTGAGGTTAGGAATTTCTGATCTAGAACAGTTGGGGAAGATATGTTTGGAACCCAAAAGTATAATTGTCTATTATGCAAACTAACTTGACTACAATACTATCTTTCAAAAAGAGAATTAACTGTTACAAGATGTGCTATGGGGTTATGAAGATATATAGTTTGATGAAACTCCGACCTAGGGACCCGATTCTAGGGCAGATGCCCAAACAGACAAAAACCTAACCTATATATATATATAAGTTAAGCTTTTATTGTGAAATTATATATATATATATACACTTTGGGCTTTAGTCCGGATAACCAGAAATGTTGCATCGATATCATCCTACTTTGCTAACAATCCAATTTGCCAACTGTTAGGTTAGGGCAGGTTAGGCAGTAATTTGTCTGCAACAACATTATAATAAATTATCACAAAATTATTATACAAGTTGGTCTAAAACCTTATTTTTCAAGATCATTTAGTTTTTGCATGATTTTAACCATCTTAAGATGATTTTCCCAGGTTTATACATACCAGTACTACCAATGGACCATACTGAATATCCAGTATACTTAAAAATACCAGCACATGTCAGTTTGTGAAAAAAGATAGTGACCTTATGCCATGACCATTGATGTTATAACAGTGTGCTAGTTTAGAAACTCCAGATCTCCATGTCTGATGAAATGCAGCAATCAAACCCATTCGTTTGAGTCTAGCATCTGCGGACGTTCATCATACAGGGGTGGGTGAGCACTGACCAGTGTCCACCTCGTTGTCATAGTTAATAACGAATTTGGTGAACCGTGCTCGCCCCCTCCGTCCGCGAGTCCAGCCCTAGAAATGAAAGATTTATTTAACGCATTCAACGTGGCGTCTAAACAAAGGTCAGGGGTTAGCCGTAATGAAGCAGTATTGCTGAAAAGGGTCAGCGGCTCGGGTCACTTTGGCCCATTGTGCCATTGTCCGGCGTGAGACCTACGGGCCACTAATGCGTGGATGGGTCACTACGGAGTGCCCAAATTGAATGCTTTTAACGCCACCTATGTGAAACCGGACGGCCCAAAATTCAATAATTCAATTGTGAAAAGTTGAACGTTAAGTCAGAATGAAACAAGGGGGTTAAGGGGGTTATATATGGGAACGCGTTGCTCGCACACTCCTGGAGAGGGGAAGGAGGGAACCCTTGGTTTCATTAGCCAGAGATTGGACGAGGGACACGTGGCCAACCTCGTGTCCCTTTTCGCTGTTAAATGTACCCTCTTCTAGGTGTTTTATTCCCCTCCCCCCCCCTCACCCTTACCGACTACCCCTGCCGCGCCCCCCTGCACTACATAAGGTTTTATATCGGGTGTACTAACTGCCGTTTTCCTAGAATCTTTCAGGGTTTTTTCAATTTGTAAAGTCTTATTTTAGGAAATGGCCAAACCCCAATGCTGCTATCCTTATAACCTTCCTTGTTTGGTTGTTGCTCGTAATTCGGTCGTAATTGGACCTTATTTATGTCTTTCGACATCAGGTAAAGCCACCTGTTGGAATCTCCTAATTTGTCAGTTTTTAAACTCTTTTTTTTCTTAGATTCCACAAAGATTTGGCATTTTTGTCCGTTCTCTTCCTTTTTTTTTAGGTCTTTGACATAAAACAATTAAAAACATTGATATTTGCATAGATATTAAATGGCTAAGTTAGCTGCTGAACGTGTCGATGAATAATGGCAATAACCCACAGATTCATTAATATTATTTAATTGTTTTTCATATTTTATATTTCTTTCAAAAAAAAAGGAAACTAATATTCAGCGGCCATCTTGAAACTTCTTGATAAATAGTTCCAGGACGCCTAAAAAGAAGAAAACGTAATCTAACTAACGACTAGCCTAATCCAAGCCCAAACGGACAATATCCCAAAATTAAGAAAAACTAACTTAATCCTTCCAAAATTAGCATAATCTTACCAAAATTAACCTAATCCAAGCCCAAATGGAAGATAGCCTAATCTAATCTAACCAAAGCTAACCTACGTAATCCAGCCAAATTTAATTTAATCTTAGCAAAACTAACAAACTTTCTAAAATTAACCTAATCGAAGACCAAAACCTAACCTAACCTAATCTAATCAACAAAAGCTAACCTTATCATGTACAGCTGAAACTAAGATTAGTTTCTTATCCAAACTAAATAATCCAAGCCCAAAAGGAAGAAAACCTAACCTAATTAACCACAACTAACTAAATCCTACCAAAACTAACCTAACCATTTACGATAGTGAAATTATATTTGGGGCTTTTGTCCTTACCACTTAATCGTGTTAACGTGTAAACGCCCATTTTCCCACACCATTAACGATTAATTTTTTTTCAAAGTGGGGACCCGTGTCGGTCATGGTATAATTAGCAAACATAAAGGATTTAAAACTTCCAATTATATATTTCTTTTTAATTATGCCGAAATAGAATCTAAAATGGACACATAGTACATAGCCTTAACCACCCGTGGTGACCGTAAAACCCCTATATAATTCCCCAGTGATGATCCTTCAGCATTACTGCTAATCGAATTTTGAAAAGATTCTCCCAAAGTAAGCAGGTGTAAAAAGTGTGTTCTGTATACCTGTCATTACTTACTTCTTTAAACGGGTTAAAAGTAAAACCTATGACCCCGATATAGGTTTAAATGCCGCGTGGTTCCCGAGTTGAAGGCAGTCATTATAAGCATTGTAGGGGGTCCCTAAATGTGAATTGGCAAAATGATTATGAGACTAATGCATTAACATGTTTACTTTAATACTCCGTATAGAGCTGTTGTATCCTCCCTCTCCAAGAATTATGTTCCTTATAAGCGTTTTAATCTTGTGCGGTGCATTTTTGCCTTTTGACGTAGAAATGCTCCGTCGATCAAGATTAGTTTTGATGGATTCTCCCTCGTGCGCATATCCATATGCAGAAAAATTGGAGCATTTTAACACGTATTTCACGGAAGGGAAACATAAATGCAATATTGTAAACGGTATTACTCGATAGCGAGAAGATTTTTCGCCTGCTGTCAGTTTTCACGAGGAACGTTCAGCAAGTTACTATAGAAAGCAAAATGTTGGGAACATGACGATTTAGGCTGTTTATAGCAAACATTCAGCTTTGCGGCAAATGCTCCAGTCGTTTATCAAGTTGTTTCATAGTTACAATTAGCTTTACACAGGTTTAGCAACCCTTGGTGGCGTATGAGGCATTTCCAAGATGGCCGCCTTTGGTTAGTCCATTGGCGGCCATCTTGTTTGTTAAAAGCATTGCAGCACCTGAAGATGATCTACAACGTGAAATAAATGGTCGTCTCTGGAATTTAGAACATGAGAATGTTATAAATTAATGCTAGTTGCCACCAGGTGGTGCCTTATTCCGGTACATCATCCTTTAGTGACATGATTGTAAGAGGCATTTCCAATATGGCCGTCGCTGTTTAGTCCAGAGGCGGCCATCTTGTTTGTTAAAAGCATTGCAGCACCTAAAGATCTACAACTGTACAACGTGAAATAAATTGTCGCCTTTGGAATTTAGAACATGAGAATGTTATAGTATAACTAGTATATGTTATTTGTCACCAGGAGTTGCTTTATTCTGGTAGAGCGTACATTCAAGAGGCATTTCCAAAATGTCCATCTCTGTTTAGTCTAGAGGCGGCCATCTTGTTAGTTAAAAGCATAGCAGCACCTGAAGATCTACAACGTGATAAAAATGGTCGCAACGCCTCTGGAATTTAGAATAATGAGAATGTTATAAATACCATGTCATTTGCCACTAGGAGGTGCCTTATTCCGGTTCATCATCTTTTGGTGGCGTTTTGCATGGCATCTCCAACATGTCAGCGTCCTGAAGCAGCTATTTTTGCTAAAGCATTGCAAAAGACATATGTATACACTATACACTAGATTTAAAGTTAATAACAAGTTGCGGCCATGTTGAATGTGTCATGCTATAAAATCTCAAGAAATGTTGGGGATGCTAAACCGGAATAAGGCTAATTACTGAGTTTAAGTATTCTGGAATGTAGTTTGCTTATAATGGAAAGTATAACAACATGTTTGAAGCATTTCATGCCATGTACGCGCCAGGAATCGATGCTTTTGCTCTTTTCACCATTTTGAAGTTAACTTTTGAATTCGTCCCCACGTATAAAATATAAGCGTCAAGAGTTGCATCATAAACCACCTCAGCCGTTGTTTCTTAGCTTTTGTCAGATCCATTTGCGTAAACGATTTTGACGAGGAAGATCTTCGAGGATTTGATGGCCGCGAATTTTGCTGATAAGGCAAAGATTTACTCAAAATCCCAACCTATTTTTGACTCGAGACAAAGATCCTGTACTCCATAGAAACGAAGAGAAGTAACATGATTTTTGAAACATACTTCATATCTACATTAATCTTCCTGAAGCTGTTTTGAAATTTACATCTTATATTTTGATGCTACTTAAATGCATTTACCTATTACTATGTGTTCGTACTCTGCCTCTTGAAATTTCAAGACTAGATCATGTAGTGTTAGTTATTTTTCAATATTTTCATGTAATTATGATATTTCATGATCACGAAATTTTTAATTAGTGAAATATGGTTATAGTATTGCGATTGAACTGATTATACTTTTAGACATCTCAGTAACAATGGCACATGGTGGGAATACATCAACAGCCATGGCGATCAAGGTGGATTGTCTAAAAAATCTCGTTCTCATCACACCAAAGTAGCAATGAGTGACTTTGCACCAAGGCTTATCTATTATCTCGCATCAGCCAATGGCAGCGAAGATTCATTGCATTTTCCGTGAAAAAAAGCACGTTTCAACGTGCCTTCTTTGCTTCGCAAGACGCTCAAACAAGATGGCCGCCGCCTACAAAATTCCAGAGACATTAAATCTAAAGGCATTATCCAGCGAATGGTCATTTCGGATGACATAGTGCGGAAGGGTAGACTGTATTTCGCTGACATTCGCCTTTTTTTGTGTGAGAAAGCCTTTAAAAATCCTCGTTGTTATAAAAGCAAAATGTATATAGACTAGCGCAAAAAATGACTGCCCAAAACGTTTGGAGATTTTCTTTGGCAGTCAATTGTAACAAACTGCCCTCGGGAGATATTTTTTGAAAAACAAATAGTCGTCCTATTTCTTTTTCAGCTGTCTTTTTTTTTCTGCTTCACTATTTGTCTGTTTTCTTATTTGATGTCGCATATTGCATGCAAGTGGGGGGTGAAGGTGAGGGGTGGGGCGAGAGGGTGAGACGCGCACAGTGGTCCGTGGAGAGATTTTGTTTGATCCATTTCTGTATAAAATTTGAACTGGTCGATTTTTTTATATTGTCTAAAGCCTCGTTTCTTTTGAAATCTCTGGCAATAATTCAAGACGAAACAATGACAAAAGTTAAGATAATGTCTGTATGGATAGGAGAGCAACACATTTTCCTCGCATTTTATTGGCTCGCGGATTTCAACGGCGGATTTCTGAGCACAACTGACCACTACAATTTATTGGATCCGCTTTCATATAAAAGCCTCCCATTTGGTCGTTAAGGGGAAGAAGAAGGACTTTGGCAACTGGGGCCCAATGGACTTTGGTGGACATTTTCTCAGAAAACCTTCATTTTTATCACATTATTTTTCTGAAGCTTTTTCAAAAAATTAGCAGGTTTTGGTGGTGGTCCACTGCGCTACAAAAGTTCAATTTAGAGTAAATTGTACTCTCATGCTCTATTAATTGTCCTTTGATAGACTTGTGGTAAACTTAATTACTTAAAAAACAAATGATAATGATTGAGTTATGGACAAAAATAATTCACATTTTCTCGTATCTTCATCAATGGACTATTGGAAAAGGGACGAGTGAATGATCCCATAAATGTTGTTCTTAATCGTTGTGACCCAAGAAAAGATAAACTTATTTTTCTTAATTCCGAACATTACCGTGATACAAAAAAAGCTTATGTGACATGAAACCTAGTCGTTTGGCAAAGGTTTAATGTTAATTGAATGGACACTAAAAGTCCTAGTTGGCGGAGTAATTAATGGATTTGGACGAGATAAGATTTGTAAAAAGTACAAAATGGATGGTGAAGATAGGACCCACCTCGAGATTTTCAGGAAGTCAAAGCTGACCTCTTCTGAGAAAAAGGCGTTTTTGAGTCACCTTACAGTGAAACACCATTTATCTACCTGACCATTAAAAGCCTTCGTCTTGTTCCGTGCAGTTAATGAGCAATGATTGAATGAAAACTAGAACCGTGGCTCTATTTCAAAAGTAAATGAATCTGTTTATGAAAATATCATCCGATGAATCTGCTCAATTAATCTAATCCCCCCGAATCTCATTTTTACGCCTTTTAATATAAACGATGCTTCGCCATAACACGCAGTCATTTATCAAGACATTCTCCTTTTTCTTTTCCCCCCTTTTCCTTAATTGCCGTTATTTGTTTTCAGTTTTCCAAGCCCCTTGTTTTGATTTGGTTTCCTCCTCGTCTGGTGTATACTTGTACAATCCCAGTTTAATAATAATTCACAAAAGTAAATTTTGATTGTCATGAAAACTACATTTCAATTTTGGCTCGTCTATGGGATTATGAAGATAATAATAAGCTGAGTAGGTAGAGGTAGCTTTGCACATTAAAACAGTTTAATTTTCCCTCATGTAATGTTTCAGACTGTGCACCTATTAATTTTATGGTCTTAGGCTAAATAATGCAGCGAGCGATTTACATAATGGAGATGAGGAGTACAATCTCATTTGTTTCAACCATTAATGAGAAGATATGATGCTGGCTATAAATTACATATTGCTGTAGCTCTACTTATATTTGCCCCTGTTTCGCACTAAGGCTTCTGCTATGTCTGTCTGCCTTTATGCCTGCCTTGCAGAAATGTAAAATAATAGGGTGGAGGAGATATTATTATGGACTCATTTCGCTTAATCTATTATGAAGATTAGAAGGGAGAGCCTATTTGTACTCTCAAATGATGAACCAATGAGTAAAAAGAGGGACGTGTTTTAATATCATTTACACATTTAGTAGGGCATTTATTTAAATGTGTACATTGTACCAAAGGCAAATAGTGATGCAAACCTTCGAGAATTTTGCATCTGTTTGAACGTTACAAAAAGTTTTACTAACCATTATTGCATTGGACCCAAAAAGACAAAACCAGATTGCTTTCCTAAAACATGGTTCAACAATAATTATTACTATTTTGTGTCATATGTTTTCAAGTACATCTTCTGCACAATTTAAGGGATGGACACAGTGATGGAAGCACTACCTAAGAAGTTTAGGGATTGTTTTAGTTGGATACATTTGGATTATTCATCCTGCAGTATAGATACATGTATCTAACATTGCAAAACAACTACGAGTAGAATCAGTAGATCCAAGATAATTTCCAGAACATTGCGTAGGCTTTTTTATACATAAAAGTGTGGTTAAATTAGTATTTCAGTGACGCTCGTTTTGGAAATGTTATTTTTGTCATTTGGTAAGAAACGTGATATCAGTCTCTATTGATATAATTTCGTCGTCTTTTGTCCCCTTTTTCCTATAAATTGCAGCGTTTTTTCATCTTAGTGGCCTATTTTTCTACGCAAAAATCTGGCTATATAAGCTTTTCAGACCTTGACACAACTCGATATGCCAAACTATCTCGTCAAGACGTAACGTCACCCATTCTCATACAATAGTGCATGTATACAGCATTACACGGATTCTGACATGTCTCACTTTTTTTCCCTCTTCTCAAAAATACCAAGTGGACTTGTTTTTAGTCTTAAATTGTTCACGAATGACTTGAATGACTGCATCAGATTTGTGATGCTGCATTATTATACCTCAGTGTGGAATACGATCCATTTAGAAAAGAACAGTCTGTTACAAGAACTTTGTGTGTGAAAAATCTTATTTTACAGTGGTACAAGATGCTTACCATCAACGGGAGGATTTTGCATCATAGTGTGATTCCAAGGTTGAATTAATTTTATAATCAACTATTTTAGGTTGATAAACCTCTTAAAATTATATATTAGCATGGCAGTACTTTTAGCCATGAAAACCACAAAATTCGCACCTAAATTTGTTTCATTTATAAATCCCATGAACCCTCGGGAATTCTACAAATCTCAACTCTTTTTTTTTTTTTTTGTCAAATGTTCTTTGCATTGTCCTTTGTTCAGTTCATTGGCTTCAGTTAATGTGGCTATTTGGATGGATTTCGCTGTTTTCGCTCTGTAATCTTAAGTATTTATTTTGTCTTACTAATTCGCGCTTTTTTCTCCCCACCAACGTCTTAATCTCATCTAATTTCGGTGCTGATTTGTGGCCAATACATAATGAAAATGGCAGGTGCGAATTTCGATGCAAAGGTAACCTTTTTAATGGGGTTACAGCTAAATGCACTTAGATGCAGATAATTATTAAAATTAAAGTCACAAATTTATTGGAACTTCGACACACGTTTTTAAAAAAAAAAATGATGCGTTTTATATGGATCTGATTGCTGAGGTAGCTCAGCGCGACCGAGCTGTTTATTACTACTGTGGTGACCACAAACCGTGACGCCAATGGATTTTTCGTATACCTTTAGGTCGAATTTTCTTGTTTAATCCTTAAACCTGCATGGAAGGGTCATGGTTAAACCAAAATTAACGAGGTAAAACCAAAAATTTACGAGGAAAAATCCCCTTTCATAAAACTGAACACAAATTATCTTAAGATGATGGCAGTGTGCAAATATGTTAGTACAAAACCAAATTAATTGCTTTCAATACTTTATCTGAAACACTCCAACATATTGAGATGATCAAGACGAATAACTATGAATACATTTTTATGTCATAATTTTGTGGTTTTTAAGAATGCCATCACATATTTGGCTTATTTTGATAGTTTCTGAGGTGTTGGTAACATTAATTCTAAACTGAAAGACTATGCTCATGACCTTATCGTTTTCATAAACAGCTAATAGTTTGGAAGGTCAGAATAGTAAGTTGTAAACCTAATCTAACATCTTAGATTCTCAGTACAGTTTTCAATTACCTATAAGGTTGATCGGCCATTACAAATAACCAGAGTTTGGGGCAGTAGACCACGACTGTGTAGCATAACATTTTTCAATCAGTTGTCACACCTTGTACGACATAACACGGTTTGGGAAATATTCAAGTTTTGATGCTGGGAATGTGAGGGGAGTTGTCACAATGTGAGAACACTGCATGGCTCCATATTTTGTGTGAATTTCAAAATTCGTAGTGGGTGTTCGCCTTTGCAAAAAAGACTTAGGTTTTTGTATCATTGGTTGGATCTTTTTTTTTCTCCCTCTAACTGCTAATAGGCCTCTGAAGAGTGACAACATTCGTTCCGTTGTCATTTTTAATAGTTAAAAATGCTCCACTTTTGCATGTCACATGTATTGGACCAAGCGAATCAATCAGCTTTTGCACTGACATTACAAATCAACGCATTTTTTTGTTGTTGTTGTGGCGACGCCACCTGTCGCATATTTTTAACAATTACAGCTCCCAAATTTAGTCTCTTGACACATTTCCATGCATGCATTTCTATTCTTGTTTTCTTGGCAAATGCCCGTCATTTTGTCCTCTTATAATCGTGGCTCACGGCTGCCTTTTTCAGTTTCCTACATTACCTTCAAGGATGAATAAAAACGAAATAATAGTAATCAGTCATTGTCTAACACATAGCCTTTTAATACATGTATTCAGCTATTAATAACGTCGCCAAATTTGCTTTTCTACAAATTGTGCCGTGTAATTACATGTCTTAAATACTACTTAACATTCGGAACCTTCAACAACTTAAAGCAGCTGGAATGTCATACTATGCCTATGACATTCCAGCCGCCTTAGGCTATTCAAACACCTACGTGATGGCACCTATTGATGGATTTCTAAAGCACAAGTTGAAACTCAGAAGCATTTTTGTGTAAACTTTTCTTCTTGTGTGGTGAATATTTCTAAGTCATCTCCTCTATGATGACCAAACTATCTGATCTTGTTCAGCAATGGTAGCTATTCACAGACATGGAGAACATTGAGAAAACCATACCTGATGACGTTGGAAGTCAAATCCTTTATTATTGATATAAAGCTTCTTGAAATGCATGGATTTGAAACTCTTTTGAAAAGGTCAGGTTTTTCTTCCAAGTGTGACCCGTATATATTGTATTTCAGAAAATCTCATCAAATCGCAAAGCTCATTTTCCTTGCCTTATTTTTTTTTTCTTCTTACTTTTTCTTGCCAACAGCAGCTACTAGTATTCCTTGACCTCCCAACCGAAATGACAACGTGTATAGCGCCATATATTACGTGAATCTCATATCGTTTTCTTATGTCTCTCATTTCCCGTTTTTGCCATCTATTTCTCTATCTGTCCATTTTTTTCTATTAACTTTGGGCCTGGTATAATCGCCCGTTGGTCAAATCAGCTATGAACCATTTCATAGAAGGAAAATGCTAGTCTCTGTAAGAAACAATGATAAATGGACAACGTTGAATTTCATGTGTTTCGCTATGGCAACGTTGAACCCATCTCCGAAGAGTCCAATTTTTTTTTTTTTTTTTTTTTTTTTTTTTAACTTTATTCTCTAGCGTATGTTATTATACCGACAGTAGCGAAAAGGAACCTTATTTCTCTTCCCATTTACTTATTTTCTGACAGGCAGTTTTTATAGGAGTGTATGAATTATACGATATGCTCGCATTTTCTGCAAACTTTCAAGATTCTATTACCCTCTGTGGAGCAGAGTAGACAAATGCGAAAAACAGCCATAGTTTACGTTTTGTGCTCGCAAAATGGCGTCGTAAATAATCGCACGCATTGCAGCCTGTCTGATGCACGTTTTATTATTAATCCCACCCATTTATAGGAATTGATAGAAAACATTGAAGGCTGGTCAAGTGCACGTTGTTTACTTCGGATTGATTTATTTAATACTAAAGTAGCGGCATTTACTTAAAAAAAGCAGCAAGATTGCGAGCTAGTCACACCCAGCAATTTCATTTTAAACCAAGAATTCCCATAGCATATTGCTTTTGTTGAACGAATTTTGCACAAAAAAAGAAATGCTCCTATATATTATATCGTCCCCTCCAGTTTTGGAAAATATACGTGCGATGTTCAATTGCCCGTGAAATATGCCTTCCAATAAAACAATGGCTTCTTGGGGAATCGGGCACGTGCTTCTTATACATACATATCTTGGCATAAAATCCATTGAAAATTGTGTATATGTGTACAAGACTCTTATATGGTACTATTGGGCCATATGTTTAGGCCGGCAATTGTTTTTGTTTGGGAGTGACAGGTTGATGTACTATCTATACATTTGAAATGGAATATTTTTTTTTCGAAAACCTTGTACTTTTAATATTTTTGAACATTCCGCTTATATTGATTAACAGGGGAAGAGACTAGTGTTGGGCAGTAATTGAGTACATTGAATGAATTTTTGAGTAATGAGTGAAAGATTACAGAGTACAAATAGTGATTTGAATACAAAATTTACAGAAGTAATTGAATGTACATGTATTCAAAACGTATGAGTACAATGTACTCGATTACAAAGATGTACTCACAATGGGTGATTAAAAATGTGCTTGAGTATTAACGCAATCTGAAATTGAGTATACCTATGTAGTAATCGAGTATGAAATGATCAAATACTTTTAAGTAAGTAATTGAGTAACGAAAATGAGTAACTTGAAATGAGGGTCATCTTAAAAGCTAATATGAATGAATTATATTAAGATTTTCCTTCATTTTAATTTTCATATTCATTACGATTTTTTAAAATTTTAATTATTTCTGCTACAGTGTTTAAAATGAGTTCCCTGAACAATAATTTTGCAATCCGCCATGCTCATAATCAGTACCAATGCTATTCATACTATGGAGTACGATTCCAATGATTCCACAGGTACTCATAATCAGTACTTTGGCACATGAGTACATATTTGCCCAAGTTTGATTACTCGTTTCATATGACTCGTTTCATATTACATGTACTCTACTTAAACTATAGAGTATGATTCCACTGTACTCCTACTCATGAGTACAATTTGCCCAACTCTGGAAATGACATTAGGACTTCTGCTTTATGTAATGAATTTCTGTCCACAGGTGGCATTGCATATTATGCATACCACAATTTGCATATCTGTTGTTAAATAAATACTATTCAACTTTATTTTTTTCATAATTCTTACATTTATACAATGTAGACATGTAATCGGCTTTCAATAGGGTCGATTGAATATTTACTATAAAAGGATATCTGCATTTGGCATGTCTTAAATAATGAATGATTCACGCCCTTTTAATTTGGTTACTCAATGTATAAGGTTAGTTACACGTGTCTTAGTTAAAGGAATAGAATATAAAGTGGGTTCTAATGAGCGATGACCATGGGAATTGCTCATTAAAACTTGTTTGATTTCAGAATTGCTTTAGCGAAGACCCGTGCAATTAACCGTTCAATAAACAATTGATAATCAACAACTAGTTTAGGAATTACACGCTTCATAATGCATTTGGTATGTTGACTTTGGTTTCTCTTAAATTCCACTTAAACATTTGTATTTTCCACAAAAAAAACCACAGAAATTAGTCGAATACGAAATTAAGTGAAATGTTACTCTTGATTTAGTTACATCAACTTCTGACGTGTTATGTCTTCTTTATAAAGTACAAAGGCATGAAAAGCGCCCCATAACTTACCAACAAGTGCTTTGAATGACAGGTAACAGCTGGACACACGAGGCTAAAGCGGACTAAAACAAGAGTTGACCCAGAAAATCGATCTTAAAATTAATCATAGTTTACATTATGACTTTTTCAAATTTCTCCTATTGTTTGTTTTTCTTGGTCGCCGCCAGCTTTGATCTGGTGTGGGCATGCCACAGTCTGAGAGGGAAGAAATAACCCCCACCGAAGATATCTATTAATAAAAAAGAGAATGGTGTAATTTAGGTTTGTAGGATGAAAAAGAAAAAAAATCTGAGAGTAGGGAAGAGTTTATATCGTTTTCTCTCGGTTCTCCTTTCTGATGGAGAGAGACAGAGATGATTGAGTGCATTGTAGAGTGTGCAATTTCGTTGTCTTGACTTTATGACTGTGTGGTCGGAATTATACAATTCCATCTTGTTCATCATGCTGTCCTCTATAATAACTTGTAAGAAAAAGTGCTTCGAGATGACCATAACTGGTGGTCATAGAAAGATTTGCCGGCAGAAGTGCTCTTGCCACACTTCTATGAATGTCCTCAAATTACATTTTTCCTATAAGTTGGAACGAGAGGCTCATTGCAAAGATCTACCAAATCTTGAGTCTGCACAATCCCAATTTTGATGGATTTTGGGTTTGGTTAGATAAAACACTGTGGGGAGAATGCCAAAGACAGTTGTAACCGCAGATTACTGCTGAAGTGTTCATTAAACAACTAAACCAGGAATATATGCTTAGAAATCGAATTTGTCTAAGTTCTGGAAGCGTATTATCAAACATTGTTGGGGATACCCCCTTCAAGACTTGCAATGACCCTTTGGGCACTAGCTGTTAATTTCAAGGACGCTTTTTTACAGCATTCCGATACTAATTACTCTATATGATCAACACAAGAATTCACCCTTGATGGAGTTACGACTTCCTGGTTGAAATCCTTGAAATTTTGTTATTTTTTCTTAATTGGTACATTTTAGAACATGTAATTCCAATACCCACTTATAGTTCCATGTTGTTATTAAGTAATGAATCAGTAAATTGTGTTGCATATTTGCTAATTATCTGTGTTTTTTTTTATTCTAGGTAAGTTCTCCTGGTTTATCCTAATTAATATCAAGTGAATGTTGGTTCTGTGTAGGGTAAGTGAATATATTTGAAGCATGAAAATAGGACTTAACCATTCTTAACCATAGGAATTCATCCATTTTAAGACAAACTCTTTTGCTGAAAGTTTGGTGAAAGATACCACTTGCAGTACGACCATTTTTGTGATAATAAATACTAGTTGTGGATTAAATCCATGGCTAAATCACCATTGCAATTATATGCAGATTTTGTCTTTTTGGAATATATCCTTACGACTTTCTTGATTTTTGTTAAACTACTACATTTTGAAAGTAAGTTTTTCTATTTCAAAAAAGACAAAAATAGCATCTCTATTGTTTCTGAAGCAGCATCAGTTTCGTGCTGATTGTGTTGATGAAAACTGCTTATTTACCACTGCCGATTAATTTAAAACGGAATTTGGTGCAACCTCGCAAGGTTTCTGGAGAATGGACAATTTTTCTTAATTTGATAAATTCCTCCCGAACATCTAATTGCTCCGGCCGGCATCGAATGACCGAAATATTGCGGCAAGGCAACTCCAGTCGAGTGGCATATATTGGATTACTTCGTTGGCCGTAATGGCCAACGGTCAGCCTGCTAGCCAATGGCCATATCTTTCGTACAAGAGCGTCATATACTTGCGGACCATTATAAATGGAGAAATGCTATTACGGTTGTTTCGTTATATACAGTATATCATATATGTATTCTCTGCCTGCCCATTTTCTGTTTTATTTCACGGTGGAAAGTGATGGACTCGCCATAAAAACATTGAAAGACGAACAACAGAAAAAAAACTAGCCCTGGTCTCATAAAACTGGACAATACCCCGCATACATCGCATTTTATTACTCTGTGCACAACCAACCGAGAAAAATGAATCTTGCCTCTTTGACATGAAATGGTAAATTTGTGTTGATACGAGATTTGGGAACAACCACCTTCTTAAAATGTTTTAATATCATAATTTTTTTTTTTTGCCAACAGCTTTCAACACCTTTCATTTTTATATACCTTATTTATTACGGTTAGCACATATTCTATATTTATTCGAGATTTTTTTTCCCCCTTTTCGTAATGGTCGTACTAATTTTGAAATCGTTTCACGTCTGCCTCTGACGCATTGCCATAGCCGTGTGATAAACTAAAATGTCACAATTTTATCAACATCCTTAAATACATGAAAAATGGATAATGCAAATGCGTCCAGCTGCCATGTGCCTATGCAAAAAAAAGTGCTAAAATATTATCCTTGGCCGAAAGTAAATCCTAGCGTTTTTAGAGATAAGGTGTTAAAATTACTAAATTTGTCATACTGTTTATGATGCATGCCCACGCATTCATAACAAACAGGTGTTTTCAGGCACCTTCGGGACCTTGGACCATGTGAATGAAACTGGGCAGAAATTTCAGGGTCGGAATTGAGCTTTTAGTTCAACAGATTCCACCCCTATTTTAAGCAAATCATGTCTCGCATTCCATATGTGAAATCTTCACATGGACCAATGGACATGAAAGCATGATAGGCAGCTGATAATATTAAAATTCAATGTTTGTAATTGGACCCAATGTTGCTTAATATTGCAAATTGGACAAGACAGCTTTGTTTTCTAGAATCTGTCATAATTTCTCAATGACTCTGAAAATCCCAAGACATTCATTGCATAATCATTGTTGTAGTTGTAATTAATCCGGCGTCTGTTTCTCCATGCTTAGTTGTTACACTTTATCTAAATGGGCTTTGATATAGGTCTGCCCTAGCTTGAACCTGTTATTTTTATGGACTCGAAAAACCCTATAAAAATTCGATTTTTTGTTTGTTTAATTGCTTAAAAGATAACTGCTCCGAGTGGTTCTACGCGAATATTTGATTATGCATTACGTAAATTTTGACATTGTAAACTACGTTGAGATGCTCCACATTTCTCCCCCCTCAGAATCGCAAGCAAGATTTTTGGATATTTTCAGGACTTTCCAGAAAACCTAAAACAAAATCTCCCTCCCCTCTCTCGCTGTTTATACTGTATGGTTTCCAGATTGATTTTCCTCCAGACATAGTTTCATCTATCATAACACTTCCGAGTGATTTCTTTTTTCCAGGAGTGAAAGTTAATATTTTCACATGGGACTTGGATCTATGTATCACCCTGTCCTTTCCATCCCTGAAAAAATATTTTAAACTGGTTTTGGTGCATTTTATTTGACAGCTCCTGAAAAATGATGGCTGCATGGCAAAATGAAATGATGCTGTAGCATGGGGAAAACGTGAACGTGTGTGCTCGTCGTTTATGTTATAAAGATGTATGTGTTGTTGTCCCAATGGTCTTGCCATTCAAAAAGGAATGCCTCTTCTAAATAAAGCTATTACATTTTAAATTTATGAGGGTATCACGGGTCTCTTGTGGTATGGACAATGTCACCCAAAATGTGATCGATTTTTGAATGCCCCACAATGGAAACGAAAGCTTCGGAAAACTGATGTTCTAGGCTAGGTAAAACCCCTACCTTCCTTCCTACGGTGGGGGAGGTGAATATGGAGGGCAACAATACGTGTAATAGGCATATAAAAAAACAACCATAGGAATCCGTGTGGTAGCTCATGCATAAAATGACCATAAATGATGGCCTTTGAAAAATATTGTGTAATGCATTTTTTTTATAACAATCCTTTGTGAAAGGGGTTTTAAGTTCTATTAATAATCCACATTCTTATGATTCGTGGAGCGATTTTTCACTCTTAATTTCTAAATGTAACGATGAGTATTTTGGAAAAACATGTATTTTAAATTTTTGTGGTAATTTATTTTTATGTAATTGTGTTTTTTTTGCCAACAACGATGTAAGGCTGCAATTAAATGCTTGGGTTAATCAAATTAATAAGGAATAATTTTGAAAAAAAAGTTTTAGTTTTTGCTCCAACAAGTTTGAAGAACGTGACGATTTCGAGAAATTCAAGGGATTGTTAAACTCAATATCATAATGATCAGTTAATTGTGAATGTAATATGGAATAGAAAACAAGACAACCACGTTCTATCAGCTCACATTTCAGGATAATCTGTTATTGATTTCGACGAAACGTAGAATATATGTAGTATTGGATTTTTCTCCTTTAGCTTTTCTTCGCCGAACATAAATATTATACGATTCTGTTGGATTTATCCCCAGTGTATGGCCGTCCCAGAAAAATGAGCACTTATAGGTCGGCTTCTCAGCCCTAAAGTCGTATTTTATATGCACTTCAAAAACGGCTATTCACTTTTATTCTCCATTTTCATGCAGTCTAATATCTCAAAAGTTTTTTTGCAAAAAAAAAACCAACTAAAAAGAACTTTTATATTTACTAGCTGAAGTCAAAATACGTATGCATTGAGGTCTACGACGTGACGTCACCGGCGCGTTGCATTCCGGGATACATGCGAATATATTGTAAGACATGGGCGGGGCATGTTTTTATGCGTTGATTTACAGGCTAATAGCTACTTAATACTAGTAATTTCCCAGATAACTAATTTTATAACTATTTGATGTATGTAGTATAACATATCTGAATGAAATTTATGTCAGATTTTAAAGCTGAAGATTGATCTGTTGAAGTTGTTATGGTCCATTATTGGTCATCTCAAATATTTTGGATAATATTTTTTTTAAAATACCTATGGGAAAAATCTATTTAAATTTGTGAAACTTTTGCATTTTCAGACAAATTTTAGTCTGATTTTGTGCATTTTGTAAACTATTGTTCTCAACGTACATGTTAACCTCGTTTTTTTAATATTGTTATGTTGACTTGCATCTTGCGTATATAGCGTCACTAAAAAAATCTCGTTGAGGGGTAGGGTGGAGTGACTTTTTAGGGTAGGGATTTCGAAGCTGGTGTAAATGACCACCCCACGGCACTGCTTTTGATTGACAAGCTGTAAAACCATATACTGCTTAGTAGTGAATGTGCTCGGTGTGGGACAAGAGGCTTTCGTTGGGGGTGAGGGTCAACATGACACTGTTTTTGCAAACCATTGGATATTCATGCGGAGATGTTGTGCCATGTGGGTGAGTATTTTTTTACGGGGTGGGGGTGGGGGAGGTTGTGTTTTGTTAAGGTTCAACAAGGTATGGGGCAAGTGAGTACTTTAGTGAAATTGAACTTTAGTTTTGATCTGCTATGCCATTGACACGGGAAAGGATCAGTTGTATTTCACGTTGTTATTACCCTTGTTGTGTATTTTGCTTAAATTGCATCAAAGATACCAAACTCCTCAAAAAATTATTTTTGTGTTTCTCCTCTTCATGTAATCTCATTCGCATGGGAAATGGAATTGAAATAGTTATGCGAGTCCATTGTATTAAGCTCATTTCGTGCACGATATTCCACGGCATAGCCCCTCATATTTATGTTTATAATTATATTGGCAGAATTATGTGCCATTGGCTTCCATAGTGGAGGCAACTCCCATAAAAGCTTATGATTGCTCTGACTTTAATGCAGTTTGCGGTCGGTGCGCATGCGCCGCATAACTGACATATATTATTACCGAGAAAAATGTGGCGCATCAAAAGCAACCAATAACCTAGGAAAGTTAATCTCATATTTTGCTTGTGTGCCAACCCAATCGATATTCCGTATTATGCCGTTGACCAATCTGATGCCATTCGAGCCCTGCGTTTACTTACTGCCAAATTAATGCAGTAAAAGTGCGACCTCGTTTCATCTTGTTCATCTCCTGTCGTGCTCAAGGACCATTACCGAAGGCGCTCAGAATAGGAAATTAATCGGTGCATATTAATTTAATTTAGCTATATTTGTCTAGCCAAAAATTTCTCTATTAGCGTTTCTAATTATGCACGCTCATCTTATTTTTTATTCCGCCTTTCGCATTCAGTTATTCCAATTTGAAGGCCCCACAAATGCGGTTATACTTTTTATGTCAATTTTGTTAGCTATTATGGTGTAAGTTCAGCAGTGGTCGTGTAACGGCTAACGGCTGCAATTCGGCTTACGCGGCGTGGAGAACTTTTCATAAAACACGAATGTGGCTACTTAATTAATACTGCCAAAAATTGGATTCGTAAATTAGTGTGTCTTCAGCCTTCCAGAACTTAATTTGCTCCATATGACGTGATGTTGATGGAGCTATGACGTCACAGTGTACGAGACTATGCGAGATCGGTTTGGCCAATGGGAGGTCTGCCATAGATGCTGTTCCAGGATTGCAGGATTTTGGTAGGTGTAATGCCATGCAAGTTTGAAGTTTATTTAATACTGTCAAGTGATATTACATTCTTTTTTGTACTTGGAATTTTTCATATGGTCAGTAATTGTTTCAATGGTGGCACATAATTTTGTCATCATTTCTAGGCCTAAACCAAGTTTTGTTTACATTTGAAAAACTTATTTTTGAAAGCACAATGGCGCCTCACACATGTCTCACTTTTCGATAGGGCCATTTTCGAATGCATATGGAATTTTTGAATGCTATATTTATGGGGGTGAGGGGTGAACAGCAGGGGCTGATAAGCACTAAAACGGCAGCCGCTGAAATTGACCCCATCGTACAACGAGGACAAATATGTGCAAAATTTGCACTTCTCTTCGAACGTCTCACATTTCTAATGGTCAGCATATCCTATGAGCGGCCACTTTGAACTGACCATTACGGCCGTCACCATGTTTGAAATATGGAGCAATGTGGAGTCGAAAAATGGCATCCTCACCCCCACACCCATCAAATCGCAATGAAGCTTGACTTCCTTTATGTCATGACTTTTGAGCTAGGCCATTTCTGGCATATTTTGTTTCTGACCAGTCATTTTTTTCCACCCCATATTTCAAAGTTAGGGCTGACTGTAATATGCCATCGTTTTTCAAATGCTACGTAGATCTGTTTTCCCATCGGGAAAACCCAATTTTGCCCCCCTTTTTTTGATTGACTGGTTCCTCGTGTGCTTGTGTCTATATTTACATCGTTTTTAACACGCTTCACGTCCATGGCACATGCCCATAACATCTTAACTTTCAAATGATGGGTCACCTGTGAAATACAATTTGCCATTGACCAGAGTTGCACCATATATGCCTTGAAACATTTACTTATTCGGTTGTACTTTTATCTAGGGATCAAACTAGTACATTTTCTAAATGAGTTATATAATTGATATGCATCGAGTAAGACTATTATCCAATCTAGTTTTATTTATATTATATAGTAACTGATATATGAAGGGGAGGACCCCTTATTTTCATGACAAATGGGGAAAAATAAAACATTTCCTAAACATCTTCCATAGTGGACAGTTAGGCCTATGGATATGTTGGGGGAAATGACTAAATGACATTGTTTGTTTCGAAAAGGCCCCTTCTTTCGGTATACAGTCGTCTTAGTTGTTTTCCCCTCAACTGTCATGTCCTTCGACGAAATTCAAACTGAAATTATCTCCGAGGAGTGGTTGTAAACCCATAACTTGACAATTTTCTTTTTAAAAGAGTTTTATGTTTATGGTCCTAAAACTTGTCTAAAATAGAGGGCGCCTTTTTAATGTCTCCCCATTTCTAAGAAGTCGTTAAATGTTTTGGGGCACTAAAGCTATTTACCATTAGCAAGAAAGTTATATATCGCCAAAACAGAAAAAAAGCATACTCGAGCATGGCAGTTTTTTTTTTTTTTGTTTTTTTTTCGACGAAATTGTTTAACAATTTAGATAGTTTTATTAAAAAGAATTCGATCCCCAATAAACAGGCTGCAACACGTGTCTTATATGACGACCATAATTCAGTGCCTCTCAATAATACCTTCAGGTGAAATGAACTTTAATGTCATGCACCTGTCGATAATTATTGGAGGCTCCATCATCTTTTATATAATACGCCTCAACCTAAAGTTTCAGTCTTTACTTTCACTTAAGTGTACTCAGTGGAACATTTATTAGGAGACACCTTTGGGGGAACATGTTTTAAGACGTGTATATTGGTGATTTGGGTAGAAAAGGGGATTTCGACTGGTTTGATTAGAAGTCATAAACGAATGGTTTTCTGATTTTAAATTGCTTGAAATTCTACAAATTGTGGACTTTTTATTTTTAGTTTTACCCGGCGGACAAATCCAAGAATTCAAATATGCAGCCGAACAATTTTTCACTATGTGAAATTTGATTATACCGCTTGGTCTCTATTAAACACCGGGCAAAAAAATTGCAGACTATAGTAGGGATCATTGAGCAGATTTGGCTATCGCTTATTTGGCCCTTTGTAGTGGTTCACACAATTGCATCAAATGGCTGCAAAACAACGGTTATAGTATCTGTGGTGAGATCCCACCCTCTTATTTTGCAAACATTTGTATGAAAAAAAAAAGGAGAGTGAGCAGTACTTTTAAAATCAAATGGTCGTCCACTTCACAAAATCTGCACGATCTACACAATGCATTGCTGAAAACTTTCAACCAAAAGGAAACAGTATACAGATTTAAGTAGGTATATCGGTCGTTGACAATGCTTTCTGCTCAGGGCCCCATCAGGGCTATTTTGTGAAAAGATGGCGAAGCCCCAAACAGATTCCGCAGAAGTGAACTTTGATAAAGACTTGTCAGATCAATGACGAGTTTAGCCTTGAAATTTTAATGCACGTTCATATTTTGTCCTATTATTCGTCGGCTTATAATCATATTCTTTAGAAAGTAGCCATCGTCTAAAATCTCTTACTATTCACTCTCCATATATACAGTAGCACAATTTAAAACGCCATTTAACTCAACTTATGTGTGTTATCAACAAAATGTTTTTGCCTTAATGCATATTGCTAGCCAACCTCCCTATTTGGGGCACCGTGGGGGACTAACGAATAGTGCCCAACAAACAGAAGTGCCAATTTTAATGGTGCACAACATTATCAGTAAGGTTCTGAAGAAAAAAGCAATTTTCCATGATGATCTGTAGATATTGAAGATGGTCTTAATTAAGTAAATTGACCTGAATAATTATTGCCAATAGTCAGTTATTCAAATTGTCAATTTGAATGACTAAACTTATGCGAGGACTTGTGCTTTTGCACAAATGCTGTGACACGACCACAGAAGTTGCTATAACGCAGGGCTTCCGTTTTATGCAAACGTTCTCGTAAGCCGATTCACAGCCGTTAGCCGTTACACTTCCGTTTCACCGCCGCTGCTGAACTTGCTCGCTAATAGCCTATATTTCTACGTCAACATACTACGTAATTAAGGCGAGTAATCTAAGTTGAACATGTGCGGATTTAATGGGATGCTGCCCCAACTGGTCAATTGATTTGCATGCCCAGCCTCAGGGGTGCCCAGGAAGCAAGGTGTATACCTACACGCATTTAAGCAATAAAAGCTACACGTAAAATGCCCACCATTTAATCTGCGACCCAAACAAGTTTAAGATTTCAGATAAGCCAACATATTGTGTAACAAAAGTAACGCATAGGGAAGAGGTGCATGCTGGGAAAGATATGTATTAGGGGTGGCTAAAATCCATAACAGTTACAAGCCTAGTATTACTAAACGGTTGAATTATTCTTTTTGAAATATACTCGCAGAAAATATAGCGGCATTCAAGAATATATGGAGAAAAAAAAGAAGGCATAACAGCCGATTTGAGGGGGGATAAAAATGCCACCCCTCCACCATTCATACCTAACCCTAACCATTCTGTAACTGTCCACTCGCATTCTTCATGTCCATTTAACAGACTATATTCAATTGAACCGCCAGTGAATATTATCTGTATATAACTATGTTACCGTTTTTGTAAAGTAAACCTTGTGCAGGGGGCCATAAGGAGGGGTTTGAAGGCAGGGGTCATAATCTCTCTCTCACATGCTTGATCCCACCTGTCCCCCTTTTTAATGCAATTCATAAATGGCCGCCTGAAACCACCTACTTATTTACTTCATGGACCTTTTTTACATCATGTTATAATCTCCCTTTTGTGACGCTGAAATTGCTATTACGTTTCCAATGCTCCATTCTGAAGATGTCCCTGAAATACACGCTCCATTCTGTGTGGATTATTTTGGACGCAATTTTCAATGGAAAACTCGAAACACATGTCAGGGGGAAGGGCAACTTTTGAGGTTTGGATGCAATCGAGCTATAGCTAATATTTTTTAACTGTCAATAACTTTGGTAAAAAGTCGTGTTCTGAGCAGAAGGGATATTTTTCAGAGCTATTCCCTTTTGTTGAATCAAATTGCATGTACATACTGTACTTATCAGTTTCGTTATTGGTATGATAACTGCAAAGAAAATCGTATTACGATTTTAACCGATTACAAATTTGCTTAAAATCGGTTATGAGAGTTTTGCACATTTCAGCCTATGTGATAATTTTTAATCGGCTTAAATTTGTTTCGTGCCCAACCCCTATTGGTCGGTTAAATTAATCGATTAACTTAAGCTTATCTGATTATGTCAAGAATTTTGTGAATGATGTCCTCAACATTTCATCATTCAACATATCAAACATTTCAGTATATGACTATATGCGTTTACGTGGTTAGTAATCACAGCGAACAGTATTAAAACATGTTCAGTATTTGATAAATGTGATTTTATCTATCATTAAGTTTTACTTTTGCTAATTAGTCTGTTTAAGTACAGTTATAATTAACAAATAGCGTATTAATAGAGTGATTAGGACTAGTTTTGGTGTATCCAAACACCATTTGTGTTTAGTTGCGTGGTTTCGGTTCCTTTTTTTGTACTAAACGATGTTGTTGTTTTTTTTACAAACTTTTTTTCCTGAACAAAATCGTAAAAAAATGGCAACAATCTAATTATGTTGTTAACCTTTCGAACCTTTGAACAAATTGAAGATCGCCTAGGAAAAAGCCAGGGAGAGGTATTGAAAGCAATAGAGTTAAACGATGTAGGGGTGGCCCCGTTTTTTGGAGAAAAAAATGATATACGGTAAAAAGCTACATAACAAACAGTAAAGAGGAAGAGGCTCACCAGCACGCTCCCAAAAAGCAACTTGGGAACACCTGATGGGAACCATTATGCCACTCATAACTTCTGATAAGTTAAATAAAGTGTTACTATACCACGTGAATACCTACATCAAAATATGTCTACTTAATAAGGGCTTCAAACGCCCTCTTTAACATTTTTCCTGAAATCAATGTTTCAACTTTTCAAAAATGCATTTTGTGTTTTTGTAAATTGAAACAGGAGAGTAAATTTTGACATAGAATATACAAATTTGAAAGAAAGATTCAAGATGGCTCCTCGCATTTATTCAAAAAATGTTTCTTCCCCATAAATGTTGTTGTAACTTATGGCATTTTCATGAGTTTATTTTCAGAAAGATTTTTCTTTCTTGAAAGTGTTATGCAGACGTCCTAGTCCTAACTTGCTCGTTATTGAAAGTACCGTTAAAAGGTCCTTTGGATTTCGTATATAAACTTTTTGTTTTACCAATAAATTTTGCTTAAACTTGACAAAATGCTGTCAAATATGGCTGCCCGACGCGCCATTAGGTCTCGGGTTTATGAATATTGATTAGGGTTGTTTGTCCTCTTTCGACATAAGGTTGGATTGAATCCGTGGAGAAGATAATCGATGGCTCCTTTGCATTTAGGAAGAGAAATATTGGTGACTTTATGGTTTTATAAATCACAACTAAAATGTCCCATGTGCCAAACAGAAAATCGACTTCTTGACCGCTTCAGCAACAGTGTGGACAGTCAAAATGTAATGGTTGTTTATGAAAAGAGGATACAAATTCCTTAAAAAAAAACACACAAAAGCTTAACATTTTCCTTTGAAATCTTAAGTTTCAATTAGTATACTGAAATATGTCGGCCACACGCTTAAGTTTAGGATGCCCATTGACCATGTGTCAAGCTTGAGTATTTAAAACATGTTGAAAAAAACTGAAAAATGTGGGGGGAAAAATCCATATGCGCTTCCACGTGCCATTGAAATAGGAACAAAGTTTTGTGAATGACCGTAATGGTTGTAAAATGGCCAAGGTATGACAGGAGTTGAGGGTAAAGCTCCGCTGTGTCCACCTGACACCCTTAGGTGCAGTTTTGACCTAGTTACTGATGGGCTGCCATCTGTTGGTTATTTTGACGTATGCCAATGCCAGGAAATGGGTGTAGGGATAGTCTGGATTTATGAATAACAGGAAATATTACTACCAGTCAATGAATTTGTCATGACTGGGAATGTCTGGGGAGTGCGTGGTACCTCTTAAATCACATCGCCCTCGTTTATTGTTGTGGATATAGAATCATGCCAATTTGCAATGGAACGAAATTGAGTTTAAAACTTCAACATCTCTAGGTCCTCCTTCCTTTTCAAATGGTTTCTTTAAAAAAAATAATGAATTATCGAGACAACCGTGTAATTGGGCCGCTTAATATTATCAATAAGCTTGAACATAATATTGGATACTTTGGCCAGTTTTTGGTGTGTTTTTGGAAATTCTTAAAAAGTGCTCAATGAAACTGACCAGTTCAAATAGAATCAACTTCCCTCTTTCCGAATAGGGCATCATTTTTACTTTCTGATTAAACGGGTGCAGGGATATTCCCATCAATTTTTGTCCCAAAGTTATCCTCTCATGTGGGGTAACTTTGGGCAAGTGGGCTTTTCAAGGCATTTCCCTGGTTGAAAATTATATAGGGTCATACAAGCTATATATTTGATATTTTCTGTATGTATATGAAAACATGTATGACCATATATGGTCAAAAACGGCTAAAAAGCACCAAGACATTCCAATTGGGCAAACAATGATTGGCCGAAGTTCCCAAAGTATCCACATAAAACTTGTTATTTTGCCTGCTTTGTTCGGTTTTCTTAAAATCTCTAGCATTGGCAAAAAGTTCCAACAACACGTGACCATGTTGATAATGGAGTTGTTTGGTACGTTCCACTCCATTGGCCCCATTTATTGTCATAATTTTTTCGAAGCAATTAATAATTGAATTGCAAACAAATTGGTGGCATTATATATTACGGCTCCATTTGCCGTTAATTCCTTTAATGACTATCGTTAAAAATTGTAACATTTCACTTGAAATTCGTTTATTTCTTTCTCGTTCCACTTGAGTTCAAATTTAATAGCATTTAAAATGTGGGTTTATGACAATTTAAGAATTCCTCTAAGGATGTGTATCGAGATTATTGTCGAAATTACTTTTAATTGTCTGGCACATCGGTAATATAATTTTACTGTTTCTTTAGGTTTTTTTATCCCATTGGAGCACAATCTTTAAAAGCGAATTTTTTTTATATACCAAATTGCAGCAATTTAAATTGTTGTCACGATTTTTTTGTGCAAATAAATGCAAAAATACAAACCTGCAGCGATTATCATTTCATTCTTCAAACTTAAATCATTTTAATGAAATTCAAATTCTCGGTTAGATAAGCCGTCCATTTTATTTCATTCCCAAATTACTAGTAAATGAGATTATTTTTTGAATTTAGAAGACTTTTACCAAACCAATAATAATAAAAATAGTAGTTTCGTCCTATATATAATCTTTATTTTTTAGTGAAAAAAAAGTGGAAAACGCTAATTTATGCAGTTGCACAACAATATTTGAAACGTTTGTGTTAAAAATAAACGACGTGGAACGAATATTAACCTTGATTATCTGATGAGTGAAGGAAATATTATGTGCACATTCACAATCTTGACAAATTCATTTGGCAGTGGCTGGGGAACGAATTTTTAAGGTGAGAAACTGGCCACTTTGGTCAATTTTTTTTTTTTTTTTTTGGTTCTCTGTAACCGAAATATTCGAATCTGATAATGCGAGCTGTGTAATAGCCATGCAAGAAGGAAAAAAAGGGCAGAAAATGATAAAAAATAAACTGGAAAACCATTAAGGTGGTGCGCAAAAGCACACGTCAAAAACCAAAATTATGTTTGAGAAACGGCATGTGTGAAAAATATCCAACAAATTTGAACCAGGTGTGACATTAAAACACACACAGGAATAATTTCAAATTCACCATTCAACCATGTCTCCTCTTTGCCATTTATGTAAAAAAAAATGGCTCATATGGAAATCCCTGTAAAAAGTTGTCTGGCTACTTACCAGTGGGAATAAGTAAAACAAGTGTAGCGACCATATTGAAACATTTCGGGTTTGTTTTATTAGGCCTATGTTAAACTTTAAAAATAATGGATTCTGTATTTTGGAACGTTTTGGATCAATACTTGTAGCCTTTTCAAGCGTTGTCCATTCATGGATGAGGTAAGGTTTCCATTCATATTGCCTCAATTGTCCAAATTATGAATACACAAGATGGCCGCCATGTCTGTGATGTAGGTTAGGTCTGACTAGCTTACCAACAGTATGGGGCCATTCAAAAGGGACGTCCTCAAGAGGGGGGTAGGTGGAGTCTGATGGCATGTGGGGAGGGGGAGCCATGATGGTATTTTTAAATTTTTGAGTTTTCTGTTTAATAGAGTTTTAATGGTCAGTGAATGGGAAATGGACACAATGTGGACAAGGGGAATTTCGGTGATGTCCTTTTTGAATGGCCCCTAAGTTACCAAGGACATATTCACGTGTAATTTGGTTTACTTATCAACAATGAGTCTGCATAACAACAAACTCATAATGCACCGTGTAAAATATACATGTAATTTTATTAGTTTATATAGTGACAGGTCGTTAAGTAATGAATGTACAAAAACACGACAAAACCTTAATCGTGCATGCCACTCCAAAATGTAATTTTGAGAATGGTTTATTTAATAGCCTAGATGTATTTCCTCGTTTAACTCATCATGCATGGTGGTCATGCGCCATAGTATTTATCATTATTACTTCATTCTTCTCAACTTCCCTGATGATCCCCTAAACACTCTCTGTTGCAGTTTTGCACATACAGGTAATTTTCATCTCATTAATCCACGATTTAACCATTAACGATAGATGTGGCTTCTTAATCCGGTATTTGAAAGTTATGTCGAGATCATGAATTGACCAGAATACGTAGGTGCAAATTAGAGCCATGAAAATACTTGTCAGTTATAACACCAGATTGCTATTTTTGATATAACTCTTGATTTCTTGTTTTATTAATAAAAAAAGAGAGAGATACCCCCAAAAAGCAGCATTTTTCTTTTAAGTGACAATTATAATGGGGTCTCGAAATTAAGACGTAAGTGCTAATTAATTTGTAAAGTATAATAAAGCATCCTTTAAAAGGGGGCAAAAAATCAATTATGATGTTCGGAAAATGGTCGAGTCATAAATTTTAACACGAATTATGACCACAATTTAAGAACTTGATTTTTTGGGAGTGCATGGTTTCAACGCCCCCATCTGTGAAGAAAGGGGCGAAAAGTAAATTTTTGATTTTTTCTTTTTGCATTTACTGACCTGATCTTTCCCTCGCCACTTAATATTCCCGAAAACAAAGCCTCGTAAAATCTTCACTGACAAACATGCGGTCGAAATAAAAAATACCACACTTATCATCAGAAATATTTTTGGGGTTTGAAAGTGGTGGTTGCAAAGTTTTGCGTATAGATTTGTAAAAATGTTGGTTGAACACTCTTTCACACTTGACTTCATTTTGTTTTTCGTTTATAATGCACAATTTTATGACATCTATCTGTCCACATTGTCTTTTATATTCGTTTTTTTTTATAATCCTAGCGCTTGAGAAAAAATCGGTTAAAAAAGTCATAAAAATTGTATAGAGGCCACTCCTATTTTTTTTCTCAAAAAATTCTTGCAGTTTTAACCCTCCTTATGTAGAAAACTTGTACTCAATTATACGTACGTATGCACCTGGCGAAACGATTTATGATATTAATTTCAGCTTTTAAAAAGACTAAAAAGTTGAGAAATGTTAAAAATGTATTGCTAACTAAGACCACTCGCAGTATTATGTTTTGCTAAATAGTTGTGGCCACTTTTTGACTCTGGATGGGGTCTTCTTATTCTCGAATGATGATGATTTGTATTAGTTGCATCCCTGTTTATAGATGATGGCACCTTCATCTTAAAAAAAAATATTTTTTGTGCAAAGCAACCAACTTTTACAAGCTATTTCTGCCTATATCTGCAGATATGCTGACATAAAAATGGTACGAATCTCATTGTCCAATTCTTAGGCTTGATTATTCATTTGCAAATTCTGTCATGGGTAATAAAATTTGGAGCTATCAATTCGAACGACTTAAATTTATGAGACTAGTTTTGATAAAAAAAACCAAAACATCGCATATTTTAACCACGGAAAGTTTCAGGCATTAAAAATCGGGAAAAAAGAAGATACAATCTTCTATAACTTAACATTAAGATGTGTAAAACAATGGCATTTTAAGTAGAAATTGTCACAACGCTAGAATTTTCTCACCTGCATCAGCAAAAGCAAATTTTAAGCCCAAAGGCAGTGATTTCAGCTTTATATATATGAACGCGAGAGGCTGGTAGCTACAGCCGGAAGCGTCGATTTTTCCGGATGTAAATGCGCGCACGCGCGAGAAACTGATTTTCCGCTAATTCTGTCAGGTTGACCATACTTGGTAAGAACAACTATGATACTTTTTTATGCTGGCCTAGAAATATTGTCATGCCATTGTTCTTTTATGAAAATTGTAATAAATTATCAACCGAACAAGTTTATTGGAAGTTGTTAGTTAGAACACTAGATTAATATCGATATGTATAGCCTGGTTTTAATCGGATATCTCCGCTTACAAATTATTTCACGAATTTGCAACCAGATCCAAACTGGTGATTGCTGCTTGCTTAAAAATGTTGATATTTGCATTTTTAATGTTGAAACTGTCATTCGGTCTAGTTTGGCTAATAAAAATGGAGAAATAATATCTGCAGTTTTCCAGAAACGTAGATTTTCGTGAAAATCTCCCATTGATTGACGACTGGTTATTTTTAAAGAGCCGGTTTTTGTTAATCTTGAATTTTCATAACTGTTTAAAATATTATCACGACAACGCTACATTATCATTCATATCTTTGTTTATTAACCATTTTGAATATGTTGCAACTCTCGTTTTTAGGGCTATCACATTTTGGCGACGTTGATGTCAAAATTATGATAAAATCAGTCCAATTTCTCGTTTTCATGCGTAGAAAGCGGAAAATATAAGTACATGAGGACTACGTGATTGGCTTACAAATTGCGATTATTAACTTCATATAATAACTTAACGCGTTTTTATGAGATTAATACATAAGATTGGAAAAATTCAATTTGAATGTTCACGTGCATGTATTCAAATCGTATGGCAGCCATTTTATCTTATGCTTGTATAAAAGTGCACATTTAATATATTTATTTTATCTAGTGTTAAGAATAGAAATAGTATCCAATTTAAGATGTTCTTTTCGAATATTAATCAATTATGACCACATTAAAGTATATTGTACAAGTATATAGGGATACTTTTTCTATACCCAACTTGGCATTTTTATAAGCAACGGTTAGTTTTAATTTTTCTTATATCTTTCTTCACTGTTTTTTATCTCTAGAAATGATATAAAAGTTATTATATAAAGTTCATAAATTTAACAGGAATCTAAATGTAGGTGTGCTGGCTAGGTGAGGGGGGAAAAAAGCTGCTGTTAAAGATTGATACCGTATAAAAAATATAATATTTCAAGTTTTGTCACCTTTAACCGTGTTAAGTAATTCCTAAATGATATCGTTGCATGTTTCAATTTGTTAGTGGACACCATTTGAACAAATCCTGTCAGCAAATTGTTTTTCTGTATACGCTTTAAGTGAAAAAGTAGCCCGGACTATCTTCTCTCTTCACTGTTTTCATTATCAATTCAAATAGAACCAGTTTTTTTCTGTTAAATCTTAGTTTTGCTCGTACATAATGCATTAGAAAATAGCAACAATATTTTTATATAAGGTAAGAAAACGAGCTGCCATGGCAGGCATCCAAAAAAAAAAAAAACAGAAAAATACGTCAAATTTTATCATTTTGAATTGTTGTCTCTAGAATTTGTTATTGTTGTGACAGCAAGAAGCAAGTTGTAATACCACTTAAATACCTGAAAACTAGTTTTTTCTCTCCTCAGATTTCAACTGCATCCTACTAATATTTTGTAAAATATAGGCAGGCAAGCTCGTAAAAGCCATCAAAGTTTGGTTTAGTGGCTAGATAACGTACCTTCTTCTGAATCAATAAAAAAACCAGATCAGTTGAACCTGTTATCAGTTGAGATGTTCTTGCTTAAGTTTGAAAAAATGTTCTAATCTCCAATATGGCAATAATTCAGATAAATGTATCAGAGCTGTTGAATCTTGACTAATTTTCTGTAGATGGAAGTGTGGTTTTTCTAGTCTTTTAAAAATTTGGTTTTTTCTGAAATTTGTAAAATGGTTGTGGACACTTGAAGGAAGGTAGTGGAAGTACTAAAAGTTGGCAAGTTTGTTTGGGTCTCGTATCTTTCCAAGGTGTTTTGTACCCAGAAGCTGAGTTAATTAAGACATGTTATCATGAATTTGAGCAAGGTAACTTGCCCATATAGTTTTCATGGCCAAATTTGGTATAAGTGATGTAAAGTACCTGTAAGCTACTTTTGTATCGGACACCTTATCTAAAACATGAGATTTGATGATTTTCTTCTCTCTAAACCTGCGTTCCTAAAAATGGCTCCTCCCACATTTCCTCCCAGGACAAGTGATGCCCCAACATCCATTTTCATCTCGATTTGATTTGAGAAGTAACCTGAATAAGGTTGGGTGTATAAAGGTCCAATATATAATATAGTTTGCTATAAATATAATCATCGTATAGAAGTTAGCTAATATGTGTGAAATGTCACACTTTGTTATTTTGTTAGTAAATCCCACAACGCTTTGAGAATATAGCACAGGTAGAGATTACCAATGGCTTTTTTTATGTACTATAACACCTGACTAAGGAAAAGGTTTTCGCTATTGTATAGTCCGCCCCCCAATACGTCAATTTCTATAGCATTTCCAATTACTTTCTATACGACTGTTTGTGTGTGTCTAACATTTGTGTACACAATTGTATTGTGTGGCTTGAAGATTTTGGTGATTTCCTTTGGGAGCAAAACAAATACTCTCGGTTCGGTGTGGGCTTCGACACACACACATATCTGCGTTCAAATAAAAATCTATTTTTATTTGATGAAAGGCCACATGACGATTTCAATAAGTTGGTGGCGCTAGATTGGTATAGGTTCGACGCCATTATTTGACTTTGGATATTATAACATTCGGCCATTGTTAGACGAAATGTTAAATGGATGAGATATCACGGGTGGTTTTCTCCTCCCCCTTCACCTGTTGGGAATTAAGGCGACCGGTTTTATGGATGACCCCGTCAGGTTGTCCAATCTGGAAATATCACTTTTACTAACAAATTCAACCACCTCTGACAGTAACGTTATCTATATAAGATGGTGGGTTTTCCATAAACTCAAAAAAGTTTTTTTTGTTGAAAAAAACATTTTGTTGGGAATTACCCCTGACATGTAGATAAAAATTTCATCCTACATGAATCATGCACACATCCAAAAAACACAAACCAGAATTGCTAATAATTGCTGTTTAATTTAAGGTGAAATACAACCTTTTGCACAATGAAAATTAACGGACATTTTTCAAACTTGTTTATGAATTTTATAAAAATCTACCATTTCAAAGTGAAAAACGACGAAGTAATACCATTGCTGATTTATCAAGCTATTTTAAACAATTTTTATTTTTATTTAGTCTCTTTTTGTTTGGCTGTGATTGTGTTTTAAAATTTCACCCATTGAAATATACATAAGGTTGTAACCTGGTTGTGATCACCCTTAACATCAAATCAATAAGTTTGACAAATCGAAATTTTAGCTCTATAGGCTTATAGCCAGTAAATTCAGAAAGGAATATATTCCAATTGAATTTCCTTTTTTGTAATCATATAGCAGAGACTGCCAAATCTTAATTGTTGTTTTTTCAATATTTTTTTTTCATCCATATTCCATTTTTCTCATTTTATTCTATTTTGAAATAGACGTTCTATTCTTTCTATTCACGTTCTATTATCTACATGCTTTATTATTCTATTTGTTGAAAATTTCGGCTGTTTACCACTGCAAACAGCTTCATTGTATTGGCAACATGCAAACACATTTTGACATAATATGCCCAAATTGACACTAAATTTACATGCCCAGCTTTGAGTTGTGAAAATTAAGATGTGGCTTTTTGAGTATTAATGAATTGACCGCCTTTTAAGTGAGAACTTTAAATTACCAAAATTCTCCAAAGCTTGCATGATAATGAATTTGAATCATCAACACATGTACTTCCAAATTCCAAAAAGTTTTGTGATTGGTGTAGCAGGTAAAAATCAAACAGAATTGTGTGTGTCTTCATGGACGCAATGTTAAGTTAAAAATACAAAATTTCACATCATCATCACGATAATGATAACGACTAATGGTTAGTATTTCTTGCTTTTGGAGTTCATAGAGGATGCCATGGTCCAAGAACTTCATAAGGGTGGAATATTTATGTTTACGTATTAATCGATGTGGAGATCTTTGGCTTGGAAACGCTTTGAAATTCCATCTTTTATTTATGGCTTTTATTAGACCTTCGTATATTGATGATGATAATGACCAGAGTCCATTTAAAATGAGTTGCACGCTTCACGTGTGGGTTTGTTGCCATGTTGTTTGCAGATCTTCTTAACGCTACATATAGTGAAATGCTGGGATTGATTTAATTAATTAACACGAATTGATTGAACCGTACATAATTTTGTATAAATCGTGTATGGAACTAGCATGCGCAATTAAGGCCTGCATTAACGTTATTTACAGATTATAACTTGTTTGAAATAAGTAATTTCTCATTGTTTTCGTTCGTAATAAATTGAGTGTTCTCCAATAACACAATTGACAAAAATCTGTGCAACCACCATTTTACGTTCTTGTGAATTCAAAGTGGAAATACGGTCGGAACTTTTGAAACAATAAGTCGGGAAATGTGCTTGCAGTTTTATCAACTCGAGGAACTCGGGAATTATACTTGAAAATCGTGTAAAACACCAAAAAATCTTATTATATTCTCTAAGCCTTAAGATTCTTTGTAAAAAAAAATATGGCGGTAATTGGTCGTGGGAAAGGTCCTTAAAAATGTAAGGAAATCTTTTAAGATGTATAGAATGATCCTGAAAATCTTGGAAGATGTAAGGAATGAACCTTAAAATCTTTCAAAATGTAAAGAATGAGCTTTAAAATCCTTGAAGATGTAAGGAATGAGCCTGAATTTTTTTGTAGATTTAAAGAATGAGCATTGAAATCCTTGATGATGTAAGGAATGAGCCTGAAAATCTTTGAAAATGCAAAAAAATGAGCCTTAAAATCTTTGAAGATGCAAGTAAGGAAGGAGTCTTGAATTCATTGAAGATGTAAGGAATGAGCCTTAAAAGCTTTGAAGATGTAAGGAATGATCCTTGAAGTCTTTGAAATATGCTGGAATTTTTTTCCAGCAAATTTCCTGGACATCCTGCTGATGTAATGCATTGCAACTACATTTACTTTCTGTATCTGGTGAGCACATGCTGTTTGCCTCACACAGAGTTCTGTTAGCATCTGCTTTTGTTCTAATTTCCTTGTAACAAAAGCTAAGTTTTGCTAACTAGACAACACTTTTCAAACTGTTGGCGTCACTAGTTCAATCGAAGAACACGTAACAGTAAACACTTTGGCTACTAAAATGTGAGCGTTCTTTTGGGGCGATGTTCAGTCTGTAGACACATCCACAATGGCGTCGCGTTGGCAACTTTATTAGGACACTAATGCGATGCAGCGATAAGCAAATGACGTCGTGGCGACCTCACATCTAGCAATTCCGCGTTGAAAGTTTGAAAATTGTTTTAGGGAAAACAAAGAAGGCTGTGGAAGTGTTTAGGTCAAAGAATGCGACCAGCTGTTTGTTGAACGACAGATGGTGGGCCTGTAGCTCATAACTCATAGCGCAGACATTTTTGGGAATACCTTTTGAGGGAAGTGTGTGCAAGAAGACGAGGGTAGGGAAGAGAGATCACTGAAGGGTGATGGGTTAGGCCCTGGGTATGAAAATTGGGGTCGGAGGTTAATGCGTGGCACGTGTCTCGACATGAAAGGGAACACGTGTTCGGTAAAAAGGAAGCGGCAGGCACGGGTGGGCTTAAAAAAATGTGGGGACGTCACTTCTTCATAGACGGGGGGAGGAGTTTTTTTTAAGGGCTTTTCCTCTACTTTCTTAATCTGTCGTGCATTGGGGCATGACAATGGTGGTAGTTTGAGTAATTTAAGTAGCGAATAAAAATACTTGTTTGCTGCAAAAAAAATCCTTTTTAGATCTCTAATGGCAAATAAGACGGTGGGAAATTATATTGGTAATTAATTGCCATAATGGGAAAGTTGCGAGATTAAGGTATCCGTATAAATTAGTTATTTGGCGCCACGCCCAGGGATGCAATTTGTAGACACTTTCTCGGGTTATTTAATTCGTTTAAACACGAAGCAGTTTCGCTTCATAAAATATTTTAATTCCGTGCAGATAAGCGATTATAAACTCCATTTATTCGGTTTGTTAGCATAAACAACATTTGATATTTTATAATATTAAACGTAGGACGTGTTTTTTGAAATGGATATATCAGTTGTATTATGCACCCAGAAAACTGTACATGTAGATGGCAACTCATTAGTGTTCAGCAACAACAATGGTGGACAATGTAAGCATGAATTCCTTTGTAGGGGAACTCAACAGCAGCTGAGTTGAGGAATTTTGAGTTAATTTCGTTTTGTGTTTAAAAGAAACACAATGCGATTATCTCGGCAACCTACTACATCTTCTGGAAGTTTCGGTAAGATAGATAGACCTTAATGCGTCTTTTTTCCTTAGAAACATTGTCCTAAATATGAGTGTGCCATTTCGTGTTACAAGCATTTGAAAGCCATCTTTGGATGCATAGCTTCTTCCCCGTGTATGCGACTCCTTGTCTTGCCATATATTTTGGGGGAAATGGGTGTTTTGATGTGAGTTATGACATCTTTCTTATCCAACTAATGAACAGTCACAACATAGGTTTCTTCCCGGTCTTGGCAGGACATCCTGGATTCAACCAATTGGGAACATTGCCAGAATTTTGAAGAAAAATGCTATATATATTTAAGGATGAAATATATTTTTGCACATTGCCTTAGTAAAACCTATGGCGCATTTAACGAATAATGGTAACTAAATTGCGACCCACGTGGGCGTCCAACAGTGCGTGCGATTACTATATGAAATGGGGAAAATCTTAATGGCAGTGCTGTCAGACTGCCAAAAATGTTATCCGAAAAAATCTTACCTTAATTTTAAATTGCATAACTTAAGTCTTGAGGTATAGAAGAGAAATATGTATTCGCATTGACAGTTCTGGTGCGCGTGCAGCCAAATTCCTAATCTGTTCCGCCATCTTTGAGCACCAAGCTCACAGATTTGATCTCATTTTCCACTTATTAAGTTTCGCTTGTCTATAATGCGATGCACAAACTATAATCCCTGACATTACCACATTTATACTGTTATACATATGACAATTGCTGCATGTGAAGATGGGAATAAAATGCGGAGGCCATGTTGGAAATACCGTGCTTATGGCCAATACACCACCAGGTAATTTCTTCCTGTAATTTAAGAAAATTCAAACTAACGGCTATAAAATAGTCACTGCTATGTTTTACACTACACTACAGGTTGTATGGTTCTAAATTTATTATGGAGTTGGTATTTAGGTCGCTAATGTAATGCGATCACGATTAATGAAGTTAGGTGTTTTTGGGCAACTTTTTTTAAAATCGTAAAATAAAATCGCTATTCCTTGCCGTTCGTAGGCCTAGGGCCTGTATAAAAAGTTACATTTATAGTCATTATCAAAACAATCTCTTGCATGTTTACCCTGGTTCTGTAATAAAAAAAAGCTTCTGGATATATAGTGTGTGTTTTTTTCTTTTCTGGAATTGCTTATATATATATATATAGGGCCATTAAAAAGGGTTATGGGCTACTTTTATACTCCAAATACTTGAAAGTCCGAATAAATTAGAGGTCACGCCTGCTTTTATTCTCCACCAATTAAGTCCATGGTCTGGGCGAGTGATTAATTAATACAATGTTTATGTCCGTCTGGATTCGATGTAGTATTTTTCATTTTCAGTTGAGTAGTAAGTGCAAATGCTTCGGTGGCGCCACCCATGGCTCCTCAAAGTACTGTAATATACTACTACTTCTTGACTTTTGTAAGATATTAGCATGAACCAGGGCTGATAAAATGTGATCCGGTAAACACGATTTCCTTCAGCGCGTTAATTTGATCCTGTCACTTTTGATAAAGTTGCTTTTCAAAATACATACCAGTCGGTAAAATGTCATCTCCCCTGCGCAACAACAAGCAACGTCTCAATGAGATTGACTGGCAGCTATATAATAAGCATTTCTAATTTTATTTTGAATGCTTATATGTATGGGCCCCAGTGATCGGGAAATTCAATGAAGTCAGATCACGTTTGCAATATTGTTACCTGCTGAGTTTAGAAAATTAAATTTTAAAATTGTGTTGAATCTGCTGCAGTCAACTTATGGATCATATTACCTGTCTGCATATGACCCGTGGTTTGGCCCTCAAAATCAAATTGAAAATTTCATACTTGCTGTAATGCCCAAAACCGTGGGAAAAAATCATATTTCGCACACTTGACACATCTTCTTGTACTTATTGTCAGGAGAATTTTTGTAAGTTTGGTAAAACTTAGTATGCAGAGAATAATTTTTAATTTACCACGGATTAACCTTTACGATACCCTACTTGTAAAAAATGACTTGGAAGCTTAAAGACGTCAGGGAAATTTCTACAAACACGTTCTGACCAACTAGAGTGTAGACTGACTAACCTCCTTCTGTCCTGTTATCTATTACCTCCTACTTCCATTATTATTATTGTTAATATAAAAACAGAGCGTGCGTAATGAGTGCTTTGTGTGCCTACGTATTAAATTTTCAAATATGAAATTAGCACACCCGCTTTTCGCGGTTTACTTATTGTCTAATTGTGGGAAAAGCATTCAAATTTTGGTGGCCATTTTTTGTCCTTGAGTTGGGTTTTTTTCCGAAATGGACTATACAAAATCGTAGGGTTCTTGCTTTGAACTTGAAACAGCTTTTTTAAGGGCTTCTGTTTGGTTTTTTTTTTGTCAACCAAAATTTCTCATAAATCTTATTTTTAAGTGAGTTGAGACTTATTTTTTGAGCTATGACAGAAAAAATCATAGAAATTGTCGATGTAAGTAAGTGTAGAACTTGTGTTCCACCCAGTCAATTTTTGGGTGCATTATCTTCTTCATCAGAGCAGAAAATGTTAGGGGCATAACTATACCCTGGTGCGACTGATTATAGGTTACACGCATTATAAAATCATTTTGGCATGTTAAAAGTTTCTGGATTTTCATTTATATTCGGTGAAAAAAAAATGAAAAGTAAAGACAGGAGCTGCAAAAACATGGCGACAACAGTGGCGTGTATGATGCTCACAACTATTTGATAAAATGAATTGTTAGACATGAGTCATAACATTAATGCTTTTAAATTGCGACGATTAATTCCTATAAGAGGCTGGCCCCCATAAAAAAATTATCCTTTGAAAAAAAAGCAGACTTTTGTAGAAAAAAAATTATTTTTTGGAGATATTTTTGATCTTAAAAGTATATAGAATGACTTTCAAATAATAAACTTTTAAAAAAGGAGGAGTGCGGTTTAGTTGCACTTGAATAGGTACGACAAGAGTTTAACGTGCGAAAGTCACCACCACACATAACATATTAGCGCCTATAGTTTTTTATTGATTTTATAAAACAATTGAAACGCGGGATATCGGGTTTTTGCACCGGAATATTATTCAAAAAAATGAAAATGTTGCTGATTCACGTGACTTTCCAAATCATAATTTGAGCTCGAAAAAAACGGAATTTTCTGGAGACTTTCTATTCAAAAGCAATTTAATTCAATACACTTACATGTACTGCAAGACAACCAACAAAACATGTGGTTAGATACATAGGTGGCGCTTTTATATCCATACCACAGTGATGGAATACTGTCGGGCAGTACTAAAAAATATGTACTTTGTCCCCCCTATTTTTGCAAATATTTCCCAATTGCATGCTTTAACAAGTCTCTCAAATGTGTAAACAAGCTCATCTACATTGGCTTTGCGAATCTACTCCTTTATTGGATTTGTTTGAAAGCAGTGCATGCATGCAAACTTGATATGCGCCAGTATATCCTTGCCTGTTTTCCTTCCTGCCCATGGCTGTTCCGAAACAATACAAAAATTTCCGTATTAAAATAACACTGGGTTGCATGCGAGTGATGCGTAATAAATCCCGCTGGTGACCTTGCCCAAGGAATATCCCGAATTAGGAAGCGTCTTCCCGAAATTGTTATTCATCATCTATTTATGGTTGTCCCCTTCGCGAGAGAGAGCACATGTTGTGTTTCATTCTACGCGAGACAATAATTTTCTATTTTGGCAATATTACAAGTGCACATATATGCCGGAGATGCGTTTTGCAGTTAGCGCGTTTATTTCGTGGACTTTTACCATTATAGTTTCTATTTATGAGTACTTTTAAATACGTCTCGCCTAACGCATTACAAACGACGTTACAAGGTCTTACGGGCTGGCTGTCGTTTGGGAATTTTCACCTAATTTGGAGAAAAATAACGTTTCTCTAACATTAATCCATCACGGGGATAAACGTGAATACCAATTAATAAAACGCTTTGTGTTTTGTGGGGAAAAACATCCTTATTCGAAGTATAGTTCTGTTGCTTTGCTCCGTTTGTGGACAACCAAACTTTGAATTATTATACGAGGGGCGGTCAAAATGTGTTGCATATTCGTTTATTTTTCGAAAACCAGATATCGTGCAAGAAACTGAAATAGTCATTTTAATGAGCAGGGCATTTTTTATTTTGAATTTAGGACCCGAGTTTGTTCACATATTTATCACAACGTTTTGATGAGATTGTTTATACCCCTCTCGTACAATGCGTTATGTTGGCTATGCAGATATTGCAGAACTTCTCTTTTTGTCAGTTAGTTTCGCGTCCATACTTCGTGAAACACATTTGTCACCATAAACTCCTAACATTTCACTCGGTTTCATGCCTTTCAACACTGAAAAACGAATAACACATCGTTGTTCCTCTAGAAGTGAGGCGCCATTTTGTTTTTGGTAGTTTGTTCGAAATTCTGCATGAATTGTGGGGCGATGTAGTGACCTAAAATCAAATATCCTGCTCTTTAAAATGGCTATTTCAGTTTTTGTTTTTTTTGTACGACATCTGGTTTTCGAATAATAAAACGAATATGCAAGACTTTCTGACCGCCCTCGTACATAAAACATCAAATAATGTACTTACACATATTTTAGAATCACATTTGTAAGAGTTGATTATCTCTTACTTTGGTAAATGCAATTCTTCCCCATTTACGAGTGCTGCACTGTAAAGTGACTGGTGAAAAAAAAGTTCTTTAAAAGTGTTTTTTTACCATGACGAATTTTTGCAAACATAATTTTCTGTAAATGCATTGCAGGTTGCCACCCTAGTAAATTATCAATGAGCGTTGTCAGGGCTAAAATCGACCTTGAATTCGGGTGATGTGCCTTCGTTTGCGAAGTATGCCTAAAATTGCACCTAGTATATTAACGTTGGGCTCATCCTTCAGCACCCGATTTCTGCGTATGGGGTATCGCAATAACCGTAAAAGCGCCATTAGAAGCATTTTAATAAAGCCTCCTTTTGTCTCTTTTTATAGGTTCTTCATCCGCGTCTCAGAGTGAAGACGAAGCCCTCACAGGAGACGAACACGTTTGCGGCAAGTGCAGGGGAGAATTCGTGGATCTGGCTTCGTTTCTGGGTCACAAGAAGCACTGTTGCCGAAAGCGAGTAGTGTTTATCGTCGACGACGAGTATGATGACGATCTGGAGGAGGGAGAAAGGAACCTGCCCTTCTTGAGCGAAACTGAGGACTTTGACGCGGACGAAGCAGCAGAGGCCGCTGCTTCCCGGGACGACAACAACAGTAGCAGCACCGCCGCCCATGCCCCCAGTTCCTTCCCTTCCAACGTGTCGGACGACATCGGTCTGGTACCCTCCATGTCCTCGCTGAGCATGCCGTCCAAGTGCCAGGAGGACATGGCCAACAATAACGAGTTGAGCGACAGGGGAAACGACAGCAGCAGCACCACCACCACCACCTGTGCGGCCGCCATCGTCAAGTCCGAAGACGACCAGGGAGGAACGGAAGACAAGACAGAACTGATGGACGTTGAATCCGAGGACTCCAAAGAGCAGACTTCTGCCGATTCCTTGGCCGTGCCCGGCAAGGAGTCGAGCGGTTCCGTGCCACTACCTCACCTGCCTCTCCTGTCGCCCTCACTGTACTCTTCCGCCTTCCCTTACGACTCCAGCCCAGCGTTGTCCTCCAATGTGCTGCTCCAGAGCTTGCCGAACACCAAAGTGGCCGTGTCGCAGATCAGTGCCGCAGCCGCCACCGTGCTGAATGGCGACAAAACCGATATGCAATCCCCCGCCAAGGCCTCCGAACTGGTCATGCTGCAGTCCACGCTGTACAGCCTGCAGCAGCAGCAAATGCTCCAGTTGCAGCTCATCAAGCAGCTGCAGCAGCAACTTATCGCCAACAATGTGAATCCGGCGGAGGTTTCCGCTTCCGACATTCTTTCCGTGACCGGTTTGCCCAAGACCTCGTCCTTGCCGGTGCACTCTGCCATCGTGTCCACCGCTGCGACGGTGTGCAAAACCGCGAACAGCTTGGCTACGTCACCGGTGACGACCCTCACCACGGCGCCGTTGCCTCTGAACCCATTGATCGTTCCCACCACCACGCCCCCAACGACGAACAGCGCCTCAAGCACGAGCAGTAGTGGCAGCACCATTGGTAACATTGGCGGAAGTACTATCCTGAACGTGGGATCCCCCAGTGACTTGAAGGAACCCAACTCCCTAGAACTCCTGCAGCGTAGTGCCCAGCAAGTGCTGAACAATGCTAGCCAGGGTTTGCTAGCTGCTGACTTGCAGTTCCGCAACGGTTCATCCAAGAATGGCAGCAAGGGCGGTTTAAGCGGCTACGATTCCAAGACTGGTCATTACAGCCGAAGTGACGACGCCTTCTTCAAGCATCGCTGTCGATATTGTGGCAAGGTCTTCGGAAGCGACAGTGCGCTGCAGATCCACATCCGGTCCCACACTGGAGAACGGCCGTTCAAGTGTAACGTGTGCGGCAACCGATTCTCCACCAAAGGCAACCTTAAAGTCCACTTTCAGCGCCATAAAATGAAGTACCCCCACATCAGGATGAATCCCCACCCTGTACCGGAACACCTGGACAAATACGTGATTCCACTGCAGCCACCTTCTCCCGTCGGCCCCATGATGTCACAGTCACTTCCCAGCCCAACACCCCATCACCACCCTCACCACCACCACCATCACCATCATCATCATCGGGCTCACCCCTTATCGATACCCCCTCATCTGCACTCGCAGTTTTCACCCATAACCCCACCTCCACCATCCTCATCCTCCTATTCGGCACTGCCACCAACCTCTTTGGCGATGGATGTATTTTCGAAAAGCATGGACGATGATCACCATCATCAGCGTCATCAAGGGTCTCATCGGGCATCCTCGAGCCATACGTTTGGCGTCCAGATGAACGACCACACCTTGGTCTCCTCCAGTTTGGGTCTTGCGCCGTTACCTACTACCTCAAGAAGGACGAGCGACGACACGGGTTCTCCACCTCCGCCTCTGTTGGCGCAGGGACTTACTTCCACGCCATTGGCTCTGACCACGAGGCCACCTAAAAGCGACTCTCCGTCAAGTGTGATAACCAAGGCCCCTCACTCGCCTGATATTTCTGACGACGAGGAAGATATGGATGACTATGATCGGGAGGACAACGACAGGCGGAGCATGGATGGATCTCCAGCATCGCATATGCAGGATGAACAATATCCTGATGATGACATGGACGACCAAGACGATATGGACAGCATTAGTGGAGAAAGTTTGATGAGCCATGGCATGAGAGCCGGACGTTATCAGCATCACGAAGGCACTTCCCAGCCTTTGCCGCCTTCTGCATCTCTAATCGAAGCACATTCATCCTCCAGGCACTCTGCCCCTCCAATAGCCACCTTCAGTTCTATGATCTCCGAGAGATCTAACAAGAACGAGGACAAGGATGGTCTTACCAGAGAATCTGCGTCCGACGAGGCTGGAGACAACAAGAACTACTCGCGGGACGAGCACCAAAGGAGGCCCATCGGGTCATCAGGCGGCGGCAATGCCAGAGAAGGCAGCGAGCGACCTGGCAGCCCTTCTCACAATGCTGCCGGTCAAGACTTGACCTTAGACCCGGCCATCTATACTCCACTTCTGCCAAAGCCGGGGAGCAATGATAACTCTTGGGAAAGCCTGATTGAGATCACCAAGACCTCGGAGACGTCCAAGCTACAGCAGCTGGTGGATAACATCGAGCACAAGCTTAGCGATCCCAACCAGTGCGTCATCTGCAACCGGGTTCTTAGCTGCAAGAGTGCACTTCAGATGCACTACCGGACTCACACGGGCGAGAGACCGTTCAAGTGCAAGATTTGCGGACGAGCCTTCACCACCAAAGGCAACCTGAAAACCCACATGGGCGTCCATCGCGCTAAGCCTCCGATGAGAGTCTTGCACCAGTGTCCCGTGTGCCACAAGAAATTCACCAATGCCCTTGTCTTGCAGCAACATATCCGCATGCACACGGGCGAACCCACGGACATGACCCCGGAACAGATCCAAGCGGCTGAGATCAAAGAGTACTCGCAGCCCCACATGGGTCATCCAGGCGGCCCAAGTGTTATCATTCCTACGACGTTACCTCATCTGTTCACCCCCATGTCCCTCTCCATGGCGCCGTTGGGCTCACCAATGGCCACCATGATGAAGGGCGTACCGCTTCGGGGATCTGGCCATTCGCCGGCAATCAAAACGGAACCCGGCACCACCACGGCCACCATTCCCAAGGGCAGCGGCGCCGCCAGTCCAGCATCTTCTAGTAGCACTGCAGGAAGAAGCACTTGCACACCGAACCAGAACACTGGAAATCGTGGAGTCATCCGCTGCGGTTCGGCGTTCAGCGAAGGCGACAAGGACATGGAACAGGACAGACCCAGGCGTCCCGATTCCCACGAGTCTCCTGCACCGCCCACTTCACAGCCTTCCAATCTGATTGCCAGCTTCTCGACTTCCTTAGCTGCTCTGGAAAACCACGTGAAAAACATCAGCACGCCACCGCCATCTTTAGCCCAGTTTGGACACTTGATGGCCGTCGCTTCTGGAGCGCTTCCTCCCCAGCACCGTAGCATCCCGGAGGATCACCACCACCACCACCCGCTTCATCACCATAATCAGCATTCCGCCATAGTAGCCGCTCACCACCACCACCACTCGAACCGCCACAGGAGACACTCAGAGCATGGACACAACGGCACCAAGCGCTCGCCAGAGTTACGGCCTCCCCAGTCACCCCGTTATCATGACGAGGACAACGTCTCAGAGAGAACAAGTCCGTCTGTCAAGAGGGAAACAGAAAGTCCACGGGTTCCAACCAACGAATGCTCAATGCCGGGTTCTCCCAGGTCGCCTAGTCCAACGCCAAGCGTTTCCAGCCTGACCAACTCGGAAGCCTCCATATCTGCTTCGGCACTGGATCTGACACCCAGATCCAGCTTGATGTCCCAGTCGCTTAGCGCCTTGGGCTCCATGGCGTTCGACCCCTCCAATCCCTCCGGATTGGGACTGGTTCCCTCTCTAGGATCACTTCCTATCTCCATGGTCGGCCGGTCGAATACTACCTGTAACATCTGCCTGAAGACGTTTGCCTGCAACTCTGCACTAGAGATCCACTACCGCAGTCACACCAAAGAACGGCCATTCAAGTGTGATGTGTGCGACAGAGCTTTCTCCACCAAGGGGAACATGAAGCAGCACATGCTGACCCACAAGATCAGAGACTTGCCAGCTCAGTTCTTCGACAAGGGATCCGAGTCCATGGACACCACGCAGTCCTCACGGCCCTCGCCGCCGCCACCACCACCTCCCCCGCCCCAGCAAGGTTCCCAGATCTCCCCGTCGCCAGCTGCGATGGCCCCCCATTTGCAGATGTCTCATCACCAGTCCGTGTCCCTGGCACAGAACTCTTCAATGGGCCGTGGAGATGGTAGTACCAGCAACAGAATCTTAGGAATGATGGCCATTGCTGGTGAAAGCCCATCCAAGCGACCTGCAAGCGATTTGATTGGCGGAGACCACCTCTCTTCCAATCCCAAAAGATCCTCTTCACTTTCAAAACACTTGTGCCACGTTTGCAACAAGAACTTTTCGAGCGCATCAGCATTGCAAATTCACATGCGCACACACACGGGAGACAAGCCCTTTAAGTGTAATGTTTGCGAGAGGGCCTTCACCACGAAGGGCAATTTAAAGGTAATTACTGAGGTCTTAAAAGTTTCAATCATGTGATAGAGAAAAAAAAAGTTCAAATTTAATGCAATCTGTTTTACGTCTCTTACTTAGGTTCACATGGGAACCCACATGTGGAATAATGGCGCTTCGAGACGCGGACGAAGAATGTCAATCGAATTGCCACCTCTTCCGTTGACCCCCAAGGACGGTGACTATCACCTCTCCAGGCGACCAGAGCACCTCTACTTTCCATACTTGGCCTCTCCGTTCCTCAACGGCATGACCACCAAGATGAACGAAATTTCGGTCATCCAGAGTGCGGTGTTGAGCAACGGTGGCTTGGTGTCTTCTCCTGCGGTCAGCATGGCCATGGCGGCGGCGGCCTCCGCTTCCGTGCTGTCTTCGATGAGCGGTATGTCTTCTTCGGCCACCACGACCACGGACAGTGCAGCTACTGCACTGCGGCACTCAACTGAGTTGGATCTCAGCTGCAAGAAGTCGCCTCTCCCTGCAGAGGGTGCCAGATCTTCCCCATCCCCCAACTCCTGCTCCCCCTCGAACAAATCCAGTGCCCCCACGGCCATCCGGCTGACATGCGGGAACGGCGGTAAGTTGTCGGCAACACCCCTGTCCTCACGAAGCCCCTCTCCTGCAATGAGTCCTCCGGGCAGGGAGGAAACGCCATTGGGCTCTTCCATCAACGGACCCTGGGTGTGGAAAATGTCGTGCAACGTGTGCCACAAGGTGTTCACGTCCCCCAACGAGCTGGAAAACCACCTGAAGGCGCATTATAAAACGGAGAGCAAGGATCATTTAGGAGATATCCCCAAAACGGAAGGACTCCCTGTTTAATCCTTTTGCGCACGTTTCTAGCTCCCAAAGATGGCGGCAGGTGCTGTGTTTTTAATCCAAAGACGTTTTTATGCAAGAAGTCAATTCTTATGGTGATGTGATGTTGGACAGCATCGTCTCCTCCTCCGAACTTAACGGCTCTTGCACATTCACAAGAAGTTCCTCACAAGCATTGTGCATGTTCAGCTGATCGGCACTGGACTCGTTTATCAATCTGTGTACAAAAATTTTTTCTCCGATGCATAATTTTAAGACGTTGTTGGGAGATTGCGAGGATGCGGCGACGCGGCTTTTCAAATATAAATATACATAGTAATATACATATATAGATCCGCAAAACACTTGCAAGTTTCTGAAGTGTTGTCCAACTATTTCGGTTGTTTTTGCTTTACGCCGACCCCCAGGCAGGATCTTTTAATGGGAGTCTTTCGATTTCCAGATATCCAGCTTTCATCGGGCATGCGTGAATCTCACCATAGTTTTGCATTTTTAACGTGGACACTTTGGACGATCATCGGCAGGTTTTTTATGGTGGAAGTTTTGAACAAGTTTTAATCGTTTAGATATAACGCTGGAAGCCGACCCCCATCTCCCATTTTTCATCTTTTTATGTGGTTCCTATTATATACCCTAGTCGCCCCAAACGAGCAAAAAAAAAAATGCAAAATGCAGGATAAAAATAAATGCAAAGTACTTAAATCGATGCAGAAAAGAAATTATGGATGGCTCGAGTGAAATGTGAAGACGGAATAAAGTCTTGTGTATAATATGTTTGTTCAAAGGTTACAGAAAAAGCACTTTGGAGAACGGTAAATCCAATACGTGCTCATGATAAAATTTTGAAACACAATGTTAACAAATATGGCAGGACTGTTAGTAAACTGCTAATAGTCATCATGCTAATCCAAATCCTCTAAGGCAACATTGCATTCATTTGGGAATATTATCATTTTAAACGTTTCTAATTTTAAAAATTGTTCTATGTTTTTAGCATTTGTGTTTCAAAAGTTTACATTGCAGGTATAGGGTTCAAATTCTCCTTGTATTTCAAAGGATTGTTCATTTTTTTTCTCAAAATACTCTGAATTGCTATCCTCGATGTCATTGCCAATTTTTGTGCGTAATTTTAGCACAAAATTTCATTCATTTTATAGACAACATTGGATGGCAAAATTGGCAACAACAAAAAAATGAATTCATAAGGAGTTGGCTTGGCTGCACGGTTACACAACATTGAGTTTTTATATTTCCACCCATTTTTAAATATTTTTTTTTCAGAACCTGATTTTTTTTCCCCTTATTACACTATTTTGTGATATTTTACATTTATTTTATTGTGTATGGGTTGTTGTTCATTTTTCCCTGAATATAAGTTTGAATATGACGACTATTTTGTGGTGGCTGATTTCCATGTTTGTTTACAGATAAAACAAGAAATTCAGAATTTTGTTAGACAGCATCATTGCTTTGGGCTTTAAATTACTATTGCATAGTATTAATTGTTTTTATTCAGATTTGATCGCCTACCATATACAGTATATTGATATTCCAGTTGTTGATATGTCTGTTGTTGAAGAATGAATGAATTTCTGCATATTTCTCGCAAAAACACATTTCACATGCATTGTTATATAAAGCATGCAAATTCGATCAAAGTTAAAAACCCAAGCGCATGTTGAATGAATTCCGACATTTACTTGACTTGACCGGATTTTCCAGGATTGCAGTTGCCCTACTGAAAATTCTATCCTATTTTAAAACTGTCTTCGGAATTGCATTTTTAACGAACACGATTATATTGAGCAACCCCAAACCATTCCGTGAATTGTTTCTTTGTGTTTCACTCCCAGTCGTCGCTGAATTTATTATATTGTAAACAAAAATGGAAAAAGCGACAATAACTTTTTAATGACGGCGCATTTGCTTAAAATATTTTTTTTTCAGATCTGACATAATTTCCGATGTGACTCCTCAGACTCGTTCGTATTATATAATGCCTAGATTGTATAAATGCCTATGCTCGCTATTTTTGAACCTCGGTGTTTTAACGATCTCAAATTTTCAGTTTTTCCCCCTTTCTCCTCAAATAATTTTCCTGTCTTGACTTTTTAAAAAATCAAAATTATGTTCTTTCTTATTTCTTAGGTTTTCATCCATTACGATTATGAAAATGGCGAAACGGGCTTACTAAGTTATTATGACATTCCCATGGTTGATGTTTTAAAAACATTAAGGTTTTGTTAAACATACCAGAGTATGGTACATCTGGGCCATACAGTTTTTAGATAAATCTAATAGCAGATATAATTAAGCATTACAATCTCGTCCTTGGTTAATAAACAAATCTAAAATTCTTGAAAATTAAGCACCTTTGAGTTTTTACTGGAAGTTTTTTAAAGACATCCGTAAAGTTAATGCATTAATATTTTTTGATTCTTTGTCCTCCTAAGCCAATATTAAATCGAGAGCTAGCTATATTTAGGAAGATATTTTGGTGCAAAATTTGTTAATGTTGGCTCCGAAATTTGTTTTATTTTTCCAAGTAGCCTCAGACGATCCGTGTACATGCTCCCAAAATGTCGTTCGGCATTGTTTTAACAACTTAGTTCCCTAACAGAGACATATCTCTCCGCTACCTTTAGCTGCTCTCTTCGCCACTTTTATACTTATTGTGCCATTGCCAAAAAAAGAATATTAACCATTTCTAAAATTAGTTTCAGGGATTTTGAACATTTCATATCCACTGCTTGCTGCCACTGTTGGCGACGGCATTCTAATGAAATGACTTGCTTCCCGATGATATATTTCTTCTTTTTTTGTTTTTGTT
>JAQGAE010000166.1:0-50459 GCA_034696685.1 Julus scandinavius | reverse complement strand
GCAATGGATTATAATACAAGGAGACATCAGAAATTATATATATATATCTTGAAATATACATTAGTGCATATATATATACAAGAATTGAGAGTAGCTATAGAAATAATAGTTCCACAAAAGGTAAATGGGGAGTTCAGGGGGAAAAAGGCGGGATTTGTGTACCTGGGAAAGTGGACAGTTCCATGTTGTAAATATCGAACCAATGAAAAAGCTCGATTAATACGCTGGTCGTGCCTGGCGATTGGTGGGCGCCACCTGCTGGGCACTCACCCATTACCTGCCCGCTTGGTGGCGCGCCCCTACCTGTGCTACTCGCTCTCTGGATGGCTAGACGAGGGTTGTATACAAAACACCGCCTTTTTCTTTCAGGCTGTATAGAATTTTATAAAAAATACTATATTTTGTATTTATCGTTTAATGGCTACACGAATTGGCTGGAGAGAAATATAGTTTTGACAATAGTTTTATTTCGTATAAAACAAGCTGATTTATGTATGATATGAAGGCAGTTATACATTACTTTAAAAATAAGTAGTGAAAGGCCAAGGTAAATTATGCATAATGTCACCATGGTGACTGTAGGAACGATTTGTTTAAAAAAATAAAGTCGATTACATGTATACTTTCAAAATTTCATATTGGAACTTATGTGGCAGTGAGGATTAAGTCGCACAATGTTGAAATTTATATATATACGTACTACAATGTGCGTCATTGGGATAGTTGTTAAATATAAAAATATGAACAAGTACATATACATAGTTTGCATTTCCAATTTTATATTGAAACTTATGTTGTGCCGTGGCACGTTTCGACCCTTGAATTATTGGAACTTGAGCACTTTGAGTAGTAAGTGCATTTAAAAAATAGTAAAAACTTTAAAAATGAAGCAACAAGTATATTATGTACAAAATGGAAAATGTGTGCATATTGCAGCATGCATATTTAATATTTTGTGCCATATATACAGTATAGCTCAAAACGAAAAACTTAAACGTGCGTGAAAAACCAGAATTTTTTTTGGTTATGTGTGGTTTGAAAAAGAAATTCGTAAAACATCATGCGCTTGAATCCACAAAAAACAGTTCTTCATTAACGTTATAAAATTACGAGAAAATATATAGGCCGCATAACCCCTTATGCTCCGATTTTAAATTTCGTGGTTCATAAATAATTTAGGTTAATACTTAGCTGGCTAAAATTAACATAATACATGTAAAAAATAATTAATATTTTTTTTCTTAAAACCATATATACAACATTCATGTAGATTTATGTATGTTGCTCAAACCACAAGTTTATACTGGCCATAGCTTATATGGAAATATGTGTGGGATACTAACAGCAGCCACTATAGCAACAACAACAACAACAACAAATATATATATGAAAGAGGGAAAAATTGATGAATGGATATACTTTGCCTGTCATTTCTATATATTTGTGGCTCAAAATGTATCCTTTTTCAGCGTTTCTCTTGCATATACGTGTAGGCTTAGGCGATGTTTTTCTCGTTTTTTATATGTATGATATATACAGGATATACATTATCCACGTTACATGGAAACCCTGAGCATGGATTTTTTTCATCGTTTTTGAAACCCAGAATAAATTGCATGCACAGGAAAATATGAAAGATGATGCATGATTATGATGCATTAGACTCCATTTTGTTTGCCCACCACCCTATAACATCTCCTTTTCGCTTTATGATTGGCTTGTATATATATAATAACTATACACTCTCCTCTATGCTGAATTTCCTATTTCCCATGGAAAACGAGTCGCCATTCATTTTTTCCCCATAAAACTTCAAGAAGATACCGGTCTTTGTATATTTTTAAAGAATTAAAAAATGTAATAAGTTCTCATTAAATTGTTCCGCCATTTGTTGCTTGACACAGTTTTTAAAAAACCTCCCTATATTTGTAATCTTAGCATAATTTGCAGAATATCGCTGAATTTGTATGGCGTGAATTATATCTGTATTATATTTGTTAATTAATTTGGAATTCTTGTATTGTACAATACAAGCTTGCAGATATGCATTTTATATATAAACCTTAGTGATACAAATTCAAATGTTTATCATGAATTATAAAGTTTGTTGAGGATTTTGAAATTTCAGAAACCAAGTAACTCAATTCGTATAAATGGCTTCAAAGTCACGAAATCATAGAAGAAAAAAAAGATATACGTATACCATGTGGCGAATTGTGTTTTGTGTAAGAGGCTGTTGCCAAATATAACTAAAAAATGTATAAACTTAATTAACCATTGCAGATGGTATTCGTGGCCCTGTGATGATTTATGGGAGGCATATCTTTTGTTCACGTTTTCCCAAGTGTTTATCCTTGTTTTTTGGTACCATTGAAATCCCAGTATGAAAGGGCTTATAAGAAGGGGTTATCCATCTCCATCCCCATATAATGCTTTAAAAATAGACCGTTAAGTAGTGCCTATTTAAGCTAATTATAAAAGAGATCATCGGAAGAAGATTTTAATAAACACATCCATCCTCAGTATATCTTAATCTATTGTATATACGCATGTTAAAAGCATGGCATGCAGTGAGTTCATTAAATAAAATTGTAGTGGATAATTTGGATTTGTATAACCTGTGGGTTTATCACACAAATCATATCAACATAAGAAAAACAAATAGCAATGTGCAAATGTTTGATGACCAGTATTCGATACAATATACAATTGCTTTTTTAAGATTTTGTTTTTTAACATGTGCACAATACCAGTTATGTGAAATCCATGTAGTTTTTTTTTACACTAAGAGATTACATATGCATATACAGTATAGAAATCACCTGTATACAACGTGTTACTTTAAATTGCATTCTATAATATATAGTGGTTAATTATGTATACGAGAAAAACTTGCTATAGTATATATGGTGTACACTATATAATTCATATATGCATGTATAATTTGTATAACTGCCTATATAAAGCGTGCATAACCATTTATCACATATTTTCACATTTATTTTTTATAATTTCACAAAAACAACAATTCATATATACAAGTGGACATAATAAATAATCGAGTTTGGTGTATACTATATTTCATATGCATATATAGTATATATATACAAACTATATATACAACTAATCATGCATAATGGTAGGTACATACTTTCACATTTGTTATTTTTTTTAAAATTTCACAAAAAGGCAACACGTACATATATATACAAGTGGACATAATAAATAATCAAGTTTGGATTATATATGCTGTTAATTTAAATTCTGTATATTTTAGTTTATTCCAAATCTTACAGAACTGGTTATTCCACTCTATCCAAACTAAACGATTTATATGCATACTCATGACCATTCTCTCAGTTTATAAAAATTACAAACATTACATTGCATGGATCCGAGATATACTTGATCAATTATGAGAAGAAAAAAACATACTTGACATACATATAATATTTTAAGGATTGTTCACTCACGTTACTGTCCTGCAGTATTCAAGGTTGTGTCATTGATGACTCCATCTTTAAATCTACGATTGTCATCAGCAGTATATATACAATATCCGACTTGGTCCAAAGTTTTTTAATAGTTCTACCATGCAGGTCGTTACTTTTCACCAAACTGTTCTTAACGCGTACGTGTGTTACATTTATAAAGCTACATTGGACATAGACATCTGGCGTCCCTATCAAAACCGACCACAGACTCATCCCTTTCTGTATGAAAAACCCCACGGTTTTTGGTATATATAAAACGACATATATTCAGTGTGTGCCCAGTGTCTGTCCCCTTCCATGTCACCCGCAGTTCCAGTATAGTTACCTTTTAAGACGTTGCGGTGCATATACCTGAGCAATACAATAACTGCACAATATGCCCACGCCGCATGCATGGGGTTCATACATTTTATAAACCGAAATGGAGTAAATTGTTAGACGTATACTCATTGACGGCGAACGCCGGAAGAAGGTGTTTATGTTGTGGAACACGTGGGGTTAACGCTGGCGGGGGCGCGAAAATTTCACCTAATTTTCCATGTTGCACATCCCGTCGCCATATTGAAAAAACGCACGTTTTTCATGTTACTTTGGGATTTTGGATTGCACAGGATGAAATTAAAAGAGAAACGGTGGTTTTGGAGGGTGGCAGATGAGGATGTATACAATGTACGATATTTTCGTATACACTCGGACAAGATCTAATTGCGCAAACGCGAATCAGCCATGGACTTCCTGTTGAGCTCGCTACCGGTCACCACCCCGGGGGACCTTGCTCTCTTCAGCACCCCTAACGGGTGGTGCATTAAGGATCCCTATAGCAGACAGGAGACTTCAGATGCATGTACTACAATATTTTGGAAACATATAGTCCAAACATATTTTCCAAACTATGTACAAAAATATGAAAACATCATCGTCATGTGCAATATGCAATAGTTATCTCTTTAGTTGTATTTACGAAAACTGTGTATTCTCTATACATTGTATTTTTGGAAAAAGAATCAAATTTGGAAGCACTTCTATTCCAAGCATATTTTCCAAACAATGTGTAAAAATCTGAAAATATCACCATCATGCAGCATGCAATAGTTATCACATTATTTGTATTTGCGAAAAAATTGAATTAGTATTTTTGCAAAGGGTTCACTTATGCATGCTCACAAGATGTTTTAATCCAGTTTTTAACATAATCTTAATTGTGAATTCCAAATACTTTATAAAAAAAACTATACATGCAAAATGATGGCACATTATTTGCATAATTTCAAAAGTGGGAGATATGAACTCATTGCTGATGCCCTTGTTATTATGATAGATTACACCAGTACTAACACTATATCCCATCCATGGGGGTATCTATTCTTATGCATTACATGTGCTAAAGTCGTAAATCCAAGAGCTTATGTTAATAATTGTCAATTGGGTTTGATAATTTGTTATTGGACAACAGTCCAATTTAATGAAATGTGGAGTGTTTTGTGCTTCATGCACCCTGTATGCAATCACCATGGATATTGAAATGGACATGGGGTTCATATGCGAGGGAAGCTATGGGAGATCCATTATCAATTTAATAAAGTCTATGGTCCCCAATAATCTGGTCAATACAAAGACCGCATCCCCCCTGCCTACTATGCCGCTTCATTGTTTTAAGCTGACCACGTGCACATACCAAAGGCTTCTTAAAAAGCCACAACAAACAGATTTCAATCATGATGCATTGTGCGCGCCCCCTTGTGTCCGTATACACGTGTCCCATCCAATTCATCTTCTTTCTTGTCCGAAAAAATTTCCATTTCAACCTTTTGCCTAAATCTAGTTTTGCCATTATGAAATATCTGTTTGTTACCGACTGCTGCCCCATGGTCAGTGTTGATGTTGGCGAGCCATAGGCAGTGCGTTCGGTTTAATTTCATGCGGCTTTGTTGGTAGGGAGTCTGGCCGAGAGGGTCGCTCTTCTCCGTCACGCCCCGTGGTGAGCTCGAAAGGGCAAAGGTCATCCGGGCCGACTTGTTCAGGCAACCGCGCCGTGAAACCTAGCGGATGAGGACGTTTTTTCACTTGAAATGTGGGCTATCAGAGGGCGATTGCATAAGTTACACTCCATCCATCCATGGAGTAACCCATATCACGCTATGCATGCATGCAGGGGGAATTTCAATTTATTGAAATCAATGAATAACGATGGACAACGTATATAGTACTTAGAAATTAGATTTCATAGGCACCCTGTACAGAATTTATGGATATAATGCTCCCCCGTCCACACGTCATCAGAATCCCCCATCCCATCTTGAGGACGTCCTTTTTGAATGGCCTCTTACAACATGCAGGCCCTATAATGATTCAGAAATCTGAAATGATAGCCAAAATAACGATCTAAGATTTCTCAAGCACGCAAAACAAAGTTAGCTATCTGCATGAGTTACTGCAGATTCTGCAGATTCGAAAATTTTTGAAATAGATTTCAGTATAAAATGTATAAAAGGACCATTTGGACTGTATGGATGATATTCAAGTATAGTTAGGGATGCCCATGCACGTATGTGATGCTAATCGTGAGTAATCTATTATACAGTATGAAATATCTCTAAATTCATGTTCTGAACATGTTGTAAACTTCCATTGTTGGTATGGATAAATCAAATGACACGCGTGACATTTAACCTCTAGAATCATATAATAAAAAACCCGAATGACTGGCTGCTTTCGAACGTTTTTTTCTCCTTGATCTCCCTGGTCCACAGTCAGATTACGTGTTTTTATGAAGTAGACTTCAGTTTGGGTCCCATTGAACATCACATTCTGGACCCACAGCTTGCGGCGTGTGCCTCGTATACGCTAACGATGCGATTGTTAGCAAGGCGAGCATTACAAAAGGGCCAATGGGGCGTGTAAATGGGACCCACAATAAAAATGTTTTTTTAGAGGTCCTTGAAGATTACAAAAATGATTTAGGACTAATCGGGTTCACGAGCCCCATGCATCTCCGTGCAAGATATTCAGTTTTCACCCGACGTCATTTTCCGTTCAAACGATTTCATTGATGGCGAAGTGGGCGTTCACACTCACAGCGTTACGCACCGGTAAACTTGCTCCATGGACCTATTTTGCAAATGGCGCCTCTCCACCAGAATAAAAAAAGCGTGTGGATGAACCATATATATACACAGTTTACCATTACTGTCTTGGTTGGGAGCGCCGTATATGCGTGCTGCGCTTGGCAAACATGCGTTTGTTATATGAAAACTGCATGAGGACCTTTGATCCCCCTCCTCAAAAACCTTTCCAGGGATATGCACGACTTGCTTCGATTTGGACACGCGTCTGGTGGATGGAGTGTTCGGAGGGTCCCTCGTGGGTGATGGCACTAAGTGATGGCACGGTGGCGCCACCAGCACTTGTACATATTCGAGTGGATAGTCTGAGGGATGCATATGAATGAAGAGTCAAAATGAGCCATGCCCGTTTCGAAACATTGGACTTATCAGGACATGCAAGCAATATATGTCACCGTTAATCTCTCTATAATTAGTATACATGTGTTTTATGCAGGTGTAATGAATAGATAAGACACATTTACAATATTGATAAACATGAAATTTGGAATATGAAGATTTGAATCAACAACATCAAACGTTGGACATATCTGGATAGATTACAGTGTACTATTTTCTATATTGTATACTGTATTCGTTAAATGAATAGTATATACAAAATTGTACATGTACAATATATAAAGGTTTTCAAAAGTCTGGCACGTAATTATACATACATTGGCTTAGGTTTGAAACTTGGAAGCCCAATGCATGTTTGGATGTGATTACTGTCATATATAGACTGTCTATCAGACATTTATACGTCTACATATATATATATAAAAGTTATGATGAAGTTTTAAGTTTATAAATATTTGTGTATGTGTATGGGATCATATTGCCTGCCTTTCATCGCACATGCAGCGCCTCTATGCGGCATTTTTGAGTGTATTTTTCGGCGGCGCTCCCCCGGGCCCCCCCACCGGCTATTCAATTTCGTCGACTGCCGCGGCGGCGCAATATCGCGGCTGCGACGCGTTTTTTAGTCTTTTAGCGCGCGTTTAATGGATTTTCTGGCATTAATCTCATTAAAAGTGGCGCTAAAAATGTTCGCCCCAACGCCAAGTTATAAAAGTTTGCATCGCAGCAAAGGCGGAGGCCCCTCGGTGGGTCCCGCGTATATGCAAACGCTGGCAAGAAGAGAAAAATCGTAAAATGCGCGAGCGGGCTTTTAATCTGCATATTAGTGCGTCGAGTTGAACTGCACTTACCCCTTCGAACGACTCCATCGACGGGGACCCCCCAAGATTTTTGCGACAAAATCGTCGAAAAATAATCCCCAGCGACCCCCCGCGGACGCGCCTACAGGCCCTAATAGGCTCTTTAGCAGCGCTGGAAAGACGAAGAAAGTACATTTCGGAGTTTTATATGCGCCGATGGCCCCTCTCTCCCCCGTATCCATCCGCGCCATGATGGGTTACATCCCCCCCTCATGATTGCGCACCGTCGAAATACTCGTTGCGGGGTTGTTTTGGATTTGATCGTTCAAAGTGAAATATCTCACATGCGTGCGGAGAAATAAAGGAAATTTAAAGCGAATCCGAGAGAAGAAAAAAAGCAGCATATTCCTTGCATGCATGGCTGAGTGAATGTATTTTTTTGAGAAATTCATCCCTCCCTCCTCCTCCTCCTCCTCCTCATCCTCATCCTCCTCCATTTTCCATTCCAATCGATGAGTTCAAGATGATGTTTAAAGGATGTCTCAAATGGAAAACACACTGCATTACCAGAAGTTGTGTTTTAATCTATATGTTTCTGTAGAATTCGGACTTTTAAACAACATGCTCCAGGTCTTCATGAAAGATATGCATTTCTGAAATTTTTTAATTTGCACCTATAGAAGAAACACTTTTTTTGGTTTCTAAGTATACGATTGGAAATGCAACTTGTTCAGTTGTCTTTGAATTGAATACTGAAGTAACTGTAACTGATGTAGTATTGGACAGTTTTGAAAAAATTGGACTCATGAGTAGGAGTACCTACTGATTACGATTGCAGTGGAACCATATCAGTAGTCATGAAATGAGTTTTCAAATTAGGGCAAATATGTACTCATGTGCATTAATACTGATTACGAGTACCTGTGGAATCGTACTCCATATATGAGTTGTATCGTAATCAGACTTGGGTAATCCGTATACTCATGGATGGGAGTACTGATTAACAAAAAGATTATAAGTATATAAATGTAAAAATTAGGTTGACCCTCATTTCAAATTACTCATTCTCGTTACTCAAATGTATTAAATGCTACTCAATTACTTAAAAGTATTTCTATTCATACTCGATTACATTGGTACTTATTATTTCAGATTATGCTAATGCTCTATTGTAATCACCCATTGTGAGTACATTTTTGTAAGCGAGTGCATTGTACTCCTACATTTTGAGTACACTTGCCTCAAACTTACTTTTGTACATTTTGTATTCAATTACTCTTCGTATCCAGTAATATTTTAATCTTTAATTGCTCAAATTCATGCAATGCACTCAAATACTGCTCAACACTGGAATTGGAAAGTATTAACTTTTATGAAACAACAGCTCAATATAATAAATACGTTTTTGTGCAAATTTTGTTGATATCAAAACATAGTATTCACGATGTATAAAAATGAAAATTGTATTATTAATTTGTCATACGAAATGGCATTTGCATTAGTTATAACATGGCACAGACCCCTATCGTGTATACATTTTGGGTCAATAAAAAACATCTATACCATAAACATTATGAATCACGCATGCGTCGCTCGTTGATACCCCCCATTGATATCCTTGCACACGATCCGGAAGCACACTTGACGCCTGCGCGTCAGCATACATGTGGACGTTAAGCAACCCCTCATGTTATTTTTTTTGGTGAAAATTTCGTCCCTTCTATACATATATCATATATTTTTATGTCCTATTATTGTGCCTCTATACACTACAGCTATAACGTATATTTCGACTATCAGAAGCTTGATCTCCTTTATGTTATAGGCTGGGAATATTGTTTGCCATACAGGCCCTACATGGCAACATGACCACTTTATACCAGTAACTTAACTCAGTTTTTTTTCTGCAATGAGTATAAAGAGACTATAGATGGACATAAGACTCCATTTTGCAACATATCACCAGAACTAAAATTTTCGTATAGCAGTTAAATTTGACAATATATAGTCAAAAATACCGGACACCTTACTTCTAAAAAAATAAGCACGTCTTTGTGGTGGGAATGGTGGGAGGATCTGTTCTAAATGGACACCGTGTGGAAATGGGGGAAAAGGTGTGGGGGAGGTATTACTTTTGAAGGAATTTCGGAGACGTCCTTGTTGAATGACCTAAAAGTTTTTCGAGAATTTAAAAGCTGTTATTTGTCCAAGTTGTGTAGCTTATAGCACATTTGTCATTTGTATTTCCAAGTCATTTTTCGCAGCGCCACCGTGCGGTTATCTCGACCACATCTCTGGGACATCCCGCAGTTACGGCGCTCTTCTCCCATGCAGTCTTCAGCATGAGGATGCTGTTTTCATTGAAGAGCTGCAGCTTTTACAGGGCCAAATTGTTTCTGATTTTTGATTTGAAACTCCAATCGGTCCAAAAGGGGGGCGATTTTCTATAATGAAAAAAAAAAAGTGGCATTATTCAACCTTAGCTAGTATTGTCAGCCTTAGAAGGTGTTGGAGCGCCCCCAGCGGCGCGCCGAGGACACCGACGGCGCTTCTGTGTCCCGGCTCTCCTCATCCCGAATTCAATGCGTTCGCACGCATAGCCATAGGAGAAGATTTGGCAAAACTGCTCAAAATATAATGACAGGGTTGGCAACTTCGATTTTCCCGCCTGACAGATGTTAAGAAAAATACATTTTCCACCCACTGAGCCGAACACGTAAACCCCCTTCGAACGCCTTGGGAGGCGACCGAAAATCACAAAAAAACAGCAACACAATGCAACAATTTGTTGCGTATGATGATCAAACGATTTGGACGGATTTTTTTTTTTTTTTTTTTTTTTTTTTAACATTTCGGTGCTCAATTTACGAATCGTGATTTTGTTTTGTGCGAATTAAGCTATATGTGCAATAGGATGGGCTCGCTTCGTCTTCTGCTCTCAATGGGTCCTCTCGGGGGTCCATCGTGAATACATAGTCGAAAAAACAAAACAAAATCACGCAAATAGCAGCGACTGAATCTCTCGTATAAAAGCTGAAATGCTACGCTGAGTTTGCATACAAATTTCGGTTGGCGGATGACGGAACAAAGGGGCAAAGACATTCTCTGTCTTATATTTTTTTTTTATATTTTTCATTCGCAATGAAAGAAACGAAATTATAGCCCTGGTCGAACCGAATGAGCCTATAACACCTGTTGGAAGTCACAGGGAATGGACTCACCATTACACCTTTGCTATTTTTTTTCTGTTAGTGTTATTGTTAATACGATAGTATTATTTTCCTACATTTTAAGACGCTAGGCAATTATGTACTTATTGGTCCAAGTACCTTTGACTTTTTTTTGGGATAATGGCCGCGAAATAAGGTTACTGGACAATTTTTGTCGTTTCGTGAATGGGCCCACCCATGCGTGCATTTGAAAACTCCATTCATTTCTAGATATTAGGACTTCAATTCCCACAGTGGTGAACTGTTTGGCTGGTGTATAGATTGTATACAGCCAGTGTTACAACACATGTAGAATGAAGTGCACATGAATACTACATGTACATGTCGGTTTTTCTTGTTGAATACACTTTCTGGACACCCTACTTTTCAAAAAATATTAAGGACGTCCATCAGGGCTAAAATTGACACCATGTGGACAGGGGCGAGGTGGTCGATTTTTAAAGGAATTTCGGGGACGTCCTTTCTGAATGGCCCCTTATGCATTTTTTGAAAATTTAATTTATTTCTTATAGAAATTAAATGATATATCCTTACATGTACATATATTGTGGGTGGGCCTCTTTTGTATCACAGCAACAGATGGCACTGCGAATATGTTAAACTATTAAACGCCTTGCAGTGCCATCTCCGAATGTTACGAACACAATGACCGCAGGAAACTGAACATGTATATGCCTTAAGCTGACTTGTAGGGTTTATTAAACGTTTTGTCGAGATTTCAAGATTGGCACTTGGCCATTAGCCTTTAAATGGCCAGGGTGGTCCGGCATTGTAATTATTCCGCGTATAGGATCTAAAATTCTAATAGCAAATCCGCGACCAAATTTCCATAAATGACCGCATGCTGACCACTGTATTTGCTTAATTACGCCGCAATGTCGTCAATAGCAGCTGGCTCGATGTTTCGAAGTTGAATTCATGATACGCATTCAAATGACTTTTGAGAAATCTGCTAAAATTAATTTACGCGAATTCCTCAAATGTTATTTCGACATAAAATTCTGTTTAATGTCTGTTATTTACGATCGTAGCCGCAAATAAAATATGAATCCGAATTGGCGACCGATATCATCTTTGGTATTGTTTTAAAATGCAAAGGAGGCTTCTCGAATGGCGATTACAACGGCGCTCCACCCAAAATTTGTTTCCTTATTTCGTTTTATATAGATGTGGGTCCTTAAGATGGTGACGCAGATATAAATTAGTATTGAATGGCTTTGTTGAAATATAAAAGTTTGACGAGTTTTTAATAATTTAAGACATGTTTTCTGATAACCCCTGTTGTCTTCTATTGGTGCCATATTCAACGAAGTCTTTATATTATTCAGATAAAAATTTTGGCGAGTTTTTAACTATTTCTTAATGTGACGAATTTGGTGGCGCTGTCAGATTTAAATCATTTTTATTGTTTTAACGTGTTTGGCCCACCCAAATAACTTATTTGGACACCCATAGCTTTTACCAAACCTAATAAAATACGCGTCTATCGATTGAATAAACTACATTCCAGGCTTAAATTATTTACTTTTTTATGTACATACATAAATTTATGTATTTGTTAAATTAATTTAAACTTCCTGGAATTAAGTTTTATTATCCCGGAATTATTATTTTTCAATCAGACGATAACCCATGTTATATATCTGATCTATAAAATTGTCTCCATATAAATATCATTTTATATATCAAAGGATATTAAGTTGAAATTTTATGGAATGTAGTTATTGCACTATACACTGTGAGTCATAAAAAAGTAGAACCCAAGAAAAAAAATCACAACTTAGTGAAAAATGCTTCGATTTAAGTAAATTTGGCACTTACAAAGAACAATAGTGTAGGAACAAAATACTTTTAACGGACTTCCGACAAATTTCGGATGTTTTAATTTTTTTTAACAAGACGATGCGCTCGCTCACCGTGCTCGAGAATCAGTTGAACTGCTGCTACAACGGGGAAAAAAACGTCACAGTTCATCGAACACAGCCACTGGCCACCAAACAGTCCGGATGTGAATCTAGTGGACTACAAAATTTTGAGGTTTTCCAGGAAAAGGTTTACAAATCATAGGTTAATAATATCGAAGACTTGACACTGCGAATTAAGAAAACTTGGATTGAATTCGACCAGCGCATGATCGATTCGTCAATCAAAGAATGGCGCATTAGTCTCCAGGCTTGGCAAGGCCGCCGGGGAACATCTTGAGCACATTTTGTAATTATTCATTTTTGTTTCAAAACTATTGCTTTATGTAAGTGCCAAATTTCATTTGCATCGAAGCATTGTTCACGAAGTTGTGATTTTTTTTGTTGGGTTTTTTTTATCAAAATTTCAAATTTAATATAGTTTATCCGTCACTAAAATACTTCTTCAGACTTATATATACATGTGTTTCCAATGTTTCTGTTGTTCGTTAGTTAAAGTTAATATAAGCAACAATAAATATTAAATAGTGATGCGACTTAACTTTTTTATTACTGACTTTATACCTTATTCAAAATTCGTAGTTTATACGAAAGAACAGCTTATGCATGTATACAATGAAGTCTTGTACACGAAATATTTGAGGGTATAAATGAATCGTAAAACACTTCTTTTAATCTAACAGTGGAACTTAAAATATTTGAGACCATGTCAAATGGATTCAGTAATAAATTAATATTCCTGACGTGGGCCAAACAAATGTAATTAAATTAGACGCACTTCTTAAAGGCAATAACTTTGAATTATTGCATATGCACACTATTAATTATAAGCGCTAGTGAGGTATATAATGTACTTAATTATTATTTTATGGATCTCTTTAATTATTCTTCAAGGCTCTGTTTTTCTTACTCGTTTATTTTTTTTAATATCAATCATAAAATATCCATTAAATAAGAATGCAATTACAAGTTGCGAATATTTATAGAAGTATGTAACGTGTTTTCCTATAAGTTTTTTTTCTTCTTTTTTTAATTTAGTTTAAAGATGATATACCATACATTTATATGGATATTTTACAAGGTGAATCAGTAAGTAGTCTGAGGGTTTGAAATTAAACAATATTATGCATTAAAGAAACTAAACTTTTGTGAAAATATTCATGAAATTGGATGAAATTTTACAATGTTAAATTGTACAAGGTGCGTCCTAGTCGTGCCATCCGATTTGCCCGTTTTTAAAAAAAAAAAATTGTAATTGTTAGGGGCCATTAAAAAAAGACGTCCCCGAAATTCCTCCAAACATTGACCCCCTCCCTTCCCCCTGTCCACATGGTGTCCATTTTAACCCAGAATCCCACCCCCCTCATGGACGTCCTTAATTTTTTTTGAAAAGTAGGGTGTCCAGAAAATTTGTTGGAACATATACAAAGGCTCATCCTATAAATTTTCAAGCATCTGCCTCACTACCAATTCCACGGTATTTTTCCAGATTTGTCTTATTAACGGAAATTTCCTGACATCGAAGGGAAATTCCAGCATAAAATTGCATGGTGTTTAACATAAAGTTAGGCATAATTCCCGACTTTCCCGAGGTTTTAAAAATCCAAGTGCATTTAGGACTGGGGACATGGAGCCCACATGCCAGCAGAGCCCCTACCCCTCCCCCCTCTTAGGAATGGTTTTTTTTATAGGCCCATTACAGTATTTTAACTTTGTTTAGTTTCTATATCATGTTTTTAATTTTATTTTCCTGCCTGGTAGATTGTTGAGGTATTTCCAAAAACTGGGTCTTGGGGAAACTTATTGGCTTTACCCTTGCCCTCGTCTATCAGAGTTCGCAGTCCCATCAGTTTTTGTATTTTTTATTTGCCTCTGCTTATGGTCCACATTTTTCACCATAATTTATAGGCTAGATCATAGCGAAGTTAAATTATACGTTTTTTATGCATCGGAAATAATTTCTGTTTAGTGGTTGTCCCTCGTCCATCGGCCATCCATATGCAATAACTCGTTTTTGTTTTAATGCCTTTTGGTACGCTTCCAAATACCTGTCTTGTGTAATCATTTATACAATATTTATGATTATAGGCGTTTTTTTAACTTCTGGTATTGTATAAATAAGTCGTAAATTCAACAACTGTCACCGTTTGTATTTTTACTCGTTTTGATATGAAGTGTTGATAGCAGGGCCATATAGTTTAGATAAAGATATAGGGAGACACGTAGACCTGTTGCGAGGTAGTTATTTTTCGCTGGACCACAACTGTTCCGTCAGTTTAACCCCCTGCTCCACCCCCTGCCCACTGGCCCCCTTATTTTTCATCTGCTATAGTGTTTTATTTTTATTTAGCTCATTTGCATACAGTGAGTTGTTTGCTTCTGTTTTTTTTTTTACCGCTGTCCCTTACCCCACCCCCTGACACCCCTCACCTCTCTGTTATCTCTATATAGAACTTATCCCACTGGGTCGTCCGATACCCCTAGCGCCATTTTTTACACGTAATAAGTGGCCCATGAGGCTCAACGAGGTCCCAAGGTGTGTCCTTTTTCATTTTTCTCCCCTTCATCTATTTTTTTTTTTTTTCCACTGACCGATAAAGTGCTTTTCTTGACCAATTTCCAATAAGGCGTGTTCGACCATGAGGCAGGTGTCCGGCGAGTTGGGTCAGTCATAAATTTTGGGTAACGAATTAACACCGTTAAATAATTCACCGAAAGTGTTTTTTTCCGCGGTGAACAGAGGGCGCTTTTGGGAAATGTGGGAGGTGACCGTAATTAAAATGTTCCCCAATAGGTCCCTGCAAGTAATAACACTTAAAAATAATAAATAAAAAATAGTTCACTCTGTTCGATTGGGTAGGATAAGAGACAGGTAAGGGGTATTAAGGTTAAGAAAAAAAATGTGCAATAATTCATGGGGAGAGAACCCACCTCTCGTCACCACTTGGTCGTTATTTATGCGACAGAAATGCCACATAATTCAAGCGCAACAAGTGGTTGCTAAACGAAGAAAATATTTTTAAATCTTTATATCGTTGCTGTCAGGAATTCCATACGGCATTTCACTGAGCTGTTTTCGATTGGTCTAATGGGCTGCTTGCATACCTCAAATTGTTGATTTTTTATGAATTGCTGTTACCAGCTCTATAATCGCATCGTATACATGGGAAAATTCTAAGCTAGACTGCAGTCGAGTGGTTGAACAGAAAACCGAAAAGTTTAAACCCGAAATGCATTTTTTTTCTTTCTATTTCCATCATTGAAAACTGAATGGATGTGAAACTAATCCCTGCAAGGTGTTGAAAATGTAGAGTATATGGTGCCTATATAAGCATGCATTTTACACCTTTTTACTTCATGTGCATCATGGCCGTATACATACATGGGGGAGGGATATTGAGGATATATCCCCTCCCCATCCTCTCGCTCTCTCCATCGAAATCCATGACATTTTGGAAATCCCATACCGAATCGACAAAATATTAAAAGGGGCAATTGGACTTTTTCATTAAAAGTGTGATTTTTGTGCTGTAGAAATGCAATTTTTTTGCATTAAAAGAGCGATTTTTCTTAGGTGATAGTGCACATTTTTTAAGAAAGTAAAATTGTGGTTTTTAAGGTAAAAACGGAATTTTTCTGCAATAAAACTACGATTTTTCTTAGATAAAAATGCAATTTATATTTCGTAATTCTCGGCTTGGCCAGAACTTGCATAAATATGACACCTTTTATAAAGAATACTGCCTGCATGTTTATCGAAGAATAATAACTCAAAATAAATCGTATTTTCTATACTTTACACTATAGGTGGGAGTTGGTAAAACAATACAGGCTAATATCGACCCACAATCCATACTTTATTTGCAATAAGTATAGTGTAAGGATAGTGTAAAATAAAAAAAGTCACAGTATATATAATATTGCATCAAAGTTTTAAGTACTATGTGTATTTCTATCAAAAACAATCTTCGTGAAAATAATACTGTTGTAGACATGGTTACCGAATCCTTCTGTAATAATAATAATTATATGCCATGTCCACGTTATCGTGATTTCTTCGAGTTCACCAAAGGTCCCTGCGTGCATTTGTAAAACAAGGGGTTTATACCTTCCACTGTATATAGGGGAATCCCCTCCTTTTTCTAACTGGTGCATTTTGTGGGCATACCCAGGTTATAAATAATTCCAGAAAACGTTAAGTTTCTAGAAAACGTCTTAATAAATAATCCCCGATTAGGCCTGTCACGTCTTAAATCAACAGATGTTCAACATTTTATCTTCCACTTGGGAGAGATATTTTCCCATTCTGTTTCTGGACATTAAAAAAAAATCCTCGCTGGGTTCCAGGGTGGGCCAGGGACTCTATCCTGCACCCCTGCCTAATCTACATTATATTGTATATACTTTTGTCCCATCACAAGTTGCTCCCACCCAACCTCTTGAAAACTCCAAAAACTTATTGTCCTCCTCACCAAATAAATTTCCCCCCCTTATATCTCCCATATACGTGACTCTAATCACCCTTTTTTCTTCACCTATAAATGCCCCTTAGCGGTAATTCAAAAAATGTTTTACTGGCGAATATCATTTCGAGAAAATAAGCCCCATAAACAATACGTGTTTAAATGACAAGGAGGACTCGAAAACCGTAAACTGTTTAAGGAGTTGGGCAGGGAAAATGCAAGAAAAAAACGGATTTTGAAAAAAACACAAAACAAGAAACGATAAAAAAAATGTATAACTTGTTATGAACTTGGCTGACAGCGACTCTTTTTCAAAAATAATAGTTGTTTACTTGAATTTATGCTGATTTGCTAGACATGTTATGCGTGTACGAGCTAAATAAATGTGAACTATTCGTTAGGTAAATAGGAAAGCAGTTGACGTTAATTAAACGTAACTTAGTTAACCAATTGCGTGGGAAAGTCAACCATAACCACTCTTTTCTTTGTTTATTTATGTGTTGCAATTTTATTTCTTATGACGTTTTATAACTTGCGACTTTTGTATGATTTTTGACCTAATAAGTATCTTGGGGAAACACAGAACTGTGTTTTACGAACAAAATAAAATAATTAGACCTTCTAACGAAAAAGGTAAAATTAGAAAATAGTATATAATGGACATGGCCACAAATAATGTCACACAATGTGCCATCCTACGTTTTGTGTGCTATTGAACTTGGTAAAGGAATACACTTTCTAAATTCAAAAGGGGCCATCCAAACATTCCAAAAGAACGTCCTTAAGATGGGGAAGCCATTATGGACATCCACTAATGATGGTGATTTTCAGGTTTTGGATACTCTGTTTAATTAAGTTTTAAAGATCAATGAAAAGGGAAATGGACACCAGAAGAAATGTGTCCCCAGTCCCCAGTTTAATTTTTAAAACCTCGGCAATGGGCCAGCAAATTTTCTGGACACCCATTAAAAAAAAGTATGGACGTCTATGGGGGTGGGGATGAGGAGGGGGGAAGTCTGGGCGAAAATGGACACCATGTGGACAGGGTATAGGGGGAGGGGGTCGATTTTTGATGAAATTTCGGGGACGTCCTTTTTGAATGCTCCCAAAGTGCTTTTATCATGTCCAAATGTCCCTTGTCCCTTTGCATTGTCATGATTAGTTGCAGTGTGTCCATCATGCACAATAAACAGAACATTTTAGTTTTGATATTGAATATTTCTACCAAATGTTTTATTAGAAATAATTTTATTTAGAAACTATTTTTCCTATACATTGTTTTTTTTAAAAAAATGTAAATCTTGACATTATTTTAGCAGCAGTGATCATGCAGAAATATTTTCAATTCTCAGGTGAAAATTGATGTTTTAACACCATGCAGCATTTTTTAAATGATGATGATAATGGCGGCGTAAAGTACCTACATATAGGCAGATTAGTCAACATCTCCATTACATGCGAGAAGGTAGCTGCTATACCTTCAAATACACATAATTAGCGTAAAACGCATACGCCTAGATGATGATGTTACCGTTGTAAAGTGGCTGACTCCTTGCCTCCGTGTGACCCTTGACGTCTTACGAGTTCAGCCTCCTTCTACCCCCGCTGCGATTCCAGCGCCGCATTGTGGGACACTGTATAAGCCCTCTTCAAAGGCGTCCACAATTTTCCCATCCGCGTCCGAGGGACTTTGTGCACGGGTCTAGTCCTCCATTCATAAATTTCATAAAACCTTAAGTCCATGTCCCGTGGAATAATGGGGCCTTTCACGCATTCAAGCCCGTTTTGACACTATAGGCGCATTATGACGAGCATTGTGCTAAAAAGGAGTTTATCCCCATCGCATCTTCTATTTCTGGGGGTCGCCATTTTTGCAGTGGCTATTTCCTCGTTTTCCTCAATGGACTGCCCTGCCTTGCCTGTGCGGGGGTGGAGATTTTTGGCCTATGGATCCCGAAATAAAATTCGTGCATTGTGCGAAATTGTGACTTTGGAGGGTCTTTTGTGCTTCGCTCATATATTTTTGAAGGAACTTCATATTTGTATAATAGACATTTGGGAGTCCGTTGAGAAACAGCGTGGGTCGCTTCTTTCGTGTCCCTGTTCACCAGTATAATAGCCCATGACCACACCCGAGACTCGCCATCCGAAAATTCCTATTTTCAATTTAGGTGTTGAAATAACTCGAGATTCTCATGAATTGATAATATCCGTTGGGACCTTGTGGCCTTTGATCCTTTGATTCCCCATCCACAGTCTTGAATATTATATTGTAATTGTAGACTATACATGCAGTGTGTATACAGTATAATAATGTATACGTTAATGGAACTGAATATACAGAGGAAACTCGGTTTACTGTCCATTCCTCGACCCTGTTCGTAAACCGCAAATATAAATCTTAATTTAAATCCATGGAAATTATAACATTTTTGATGTTACCTGCATTTAGTGAAACTTTTTAGTAACAAAGATGTTCTGCTGAAATTTGTAAAACAATTCCAGAAACTCTGACCTTTGATTGGTGGCCCAGAGAAATGTGTTCGTAAACTGAAGCATCGTTCGTAAAGCGAAACAACATTTGGTGTTCGTAAACAGAGACGTTCGTAATCTTCACAAATACATATATGCTTATAGTATGTATAAAATATGGTTTTTTTCAAACCCACTATTTTTTTTAATATGTTTTCGAAATTTTCTGATAATTTAGTTTAATGTGTTACAATGAAAATGGCTGCGATTTAGATTTTATTAAATTTATAATATTGATAAATTACCAACTTGCTGAAACGATGACTGTCCCAAAGTATCCACATCTTATATTTTTTTATATCAAGAAATATTTTATAAAAATACCAAGCTATACTTTATGATATACAAGTATTCAAATTGTAATAGTGTTTATCCAATATGAGAGAAATGGTACAATAGTTTCTATAATAGAAGGTACTAAAAGTAATATTTTATGTACAATATATTGTACAGTATGCAATTTCCATATTGATTTTTTGTACATAAGTAGTTCTGTTTCGCAAAAAAATACTTGCATGTAACTATCCTCGTATGCATGCATTTTTCAACAATGCAACATCACCAGCGATCACGTGTTGGTTGTTTTTCATTATTAAATTATGAGCCGCAATTTGAAATTTATTGTCAATTTATAAGGGATTATTTATTGAATGGATCCATTTCATTGCCCACTAATAGATTCTGTATTTTCATCATTAATGAATCGGTTAGAGCGTCGCAGCATTAACGATGATACCATCAAGGTTCTGCATCTATGTACAGTATCTATTTCATACTGTTATGCGTACTGGGGATACTTGATATATGATGGGGACAAGAGCACCCCTTGGTCGAGGAGGGGGGACCTAGGGGTGCCTTAAAAGCCAGCTTACTAATGAAATTGGAGCACATTCAGCACATAGGGTGCCTGCACGTGCAATGAACGTCCATTTTGTCCTGTGATTTTTTTGAAAACGATTCACATATACACTGTAGTTCATTAGTGAACATGCCTTGGCTATGTGGGACATAAAGCTGACCTGATCCCAAATTTATTGCCAGGAATGTATTCTTCGCACTCTGATATTGACGTGGGAAGCGAACACATTTGGGTTCAACGGATGGATTACACGTGTCAAAGCAATAACCCAAGTCTCTAATGGACAATTCCATGAAGCGTGTATGCCGTTTTGGGATCAATAGCTATTAATAGTATGAAAGTAGTATGACCCATCTCACCAAGTTTTGGAAATATCGAATTGATTTGCATATTGTGGAAAAACTTTGTCGTGTTGTTCATGAAGTTGAGAAGAAAAAGCTACAACTTGATATGCTCTATAATGGTGAAATCTTGTGATGTTGGCCAATGTTGTGTACGAGTAGTGTTTCGAATAGAATTTGATGAAAATATGCAGTAAACTGGATTATACTACATACGTGATAGTTCATTCAAATTTATCCAAAATGATGTAACTTTCCGTATTGCGAAATCAGTGAAATTCAAGGACATATATTGAATGATGAACACAGAAAGTTTCAGTTTTGGCATTCCCTTTCAGATTTAATACAAGAAATTTCCGTCAAATTCATCACAAAATGAAGGAAAGTTCAGTATGGTTTTAATCCCGAGAGAGCTGCGTGTTTTGACTGTGGTTTTTCATGTTTTCCACAGTTGTTTCCAAGCAAATGCCAAATTAAAAAACATAAATGATTGGAACTGAGTGTGAATAATCCCGTGAATTGTACCGTTAATATTATGGTAACACATTTACAGTAAACCTTACATTTCACGGAAAGTTCCCGTTAATTCTGTAACTTTTGCGGATTTTTTTTAAACGGCAGGTATATGCTTAATGTCCAAAAGCGATGACTGTCTGGTATAGAGGACGCCACATGCATATGTATATAGTACAAATGCTTAAGGTGAAAGTTCCACACTGTGAATGATGTGAACATTTCTTTAATTTGCCATCTGCATTTATTATCAGTGCTGACATTACAACAAAAAAACTTTTTCGTTTAAAGTGATTGCTTGAAAAATACAAGAATGTTTGTTGTAATTTGTATTCATTTCTAGTTTGTAGGAATGCAAGGAACTCAAAACCAGCAGCGCACTCTGGTCCTAATGATGTCGTGAAACACAGTATAGAGTTGGGCAAATTGTACTCATGAGTAGGAGTACTGATTACACGTTCATTGGTACTCATAATTTCAGATTACGTTAATACTCAACGACATTTGTACTCACCCATTGTGGGTATATTTTTGTACTCAACTGCATATTGTATACTCATACATTTTAAGCACACTACTCACTTTTGTACTCATACTTTTGAGCACACTACTCAGTTACTTCTGTACTCATACTTTTTGAGTACATTTTGTATTCAATTTCTCTTTGTACTTAGTACTCTTTTACTCGTTACTCAAATTCAATCAATGTACTCAATTACTTCCCAACGCTGAAATACAGTATCTATACCCTCAATGGTAACAAAATTCGCACGATAATTTCAAATAGACTCGTTCACTAAACACGAGTATCTGCCGAATTTTCACCATTCCATACACGTCATCATGTATTTGAATTATATCATCTTTGTGGTATTATTCCTATACAGGCCCATGACTTTGCTTCCTCTGTCTAAAACGCGCAATGTCCGCCCTCACCAACGCCCAAAACCATTTGGGGCCAAATGGCTGTTGCAGCAACGTCCATTAATTTCGTAGCGAGGGATTAAATCCGCTCTCACTCAGCTCGCAGCAGATGAAGTCGTTGTTACTTAATGAAGATGTATGACTTTTAATATCCGAAGCGCTTAACGAGGGTATAGCGCCACTAGGCTTCCCCCCCTCCCTTTGCCAAAGCCCATGCATGCAGCGCCACGTACCCCCACCGAGAGCCTAATGCAACGAGTGAGAGGCCCCGCGTGCGTGCCAAAATGGCCGACGCCGGCTTGTTGGCTTTAAAATATTTAAGGGCCATTCATTAAGAAGCAGATTCACGAAGGAAAGAAGAGGATATGCTCTTTAATGGAGGGGAATGTTTCACGCCAAAGTGGACAAACAGTTGACGCAATTGGACAAATCGATGGCCTCTAAATAACTGTTTATATAATGCGCTGGTGGGGGAACGTTTAAACCGCTCTTCAAACCCACTATGCGAAATTTTTACGAACAAATACGACACGATGTCCGGGTCCTTTCACTAAGGTGTCATTCAAAAAAGGAGCCTCTACCCCCTGGCCACATGGTGTCCATTTTAGCCTCCCCCTCCCTCATCGACGTCCTTAATTTTGTTTGAAAAGTAGTGTGTTCAGAAATTTTTTTGGAACATAAAGGCCCATCCTATACATTTTCAAGCACTCGTCTCACTATACCAGCAATTCCACGACATTTTTCCAGATTTTTTCTGATTAACGGAAATTTCTTGACCTCGAAAAGAAATTCCAGCATACAATTGGTGTTTAACACAAAGTTAGGCATAATTCCCGACTTTCCCAAGGTTTTTAAGTACATTTTGAGTTGGGGACACAGTTCTTCTGGTGTCCATTTCCTCTTTCACTGACCTTTAAAACTCAATTATACAGAAAATCCAAACACTGAAAAATATCATCATTAGTGGACGTCCATATTGGCCTTCCCACCTCCACCCCCAGCTCCCCTTCCTTCCATTGCACACCTGACACCCCCTCTTGAGGACGTCCTTTTGAATGGACAATAATACGAATACCTTAAAGATGTCGTATTCTCCGAAAAATCGAAATTACGACTATATTTTGCAACTGTTTCTCGTGTGCAAAACATTTACTGCGTACTAACCAGGCTTCTAGAATTATGTATTATAAAAAATCCATAACATGGTATATAGGGATAACTTTTGACTGCTCCTGTATAACTTTTCTTGCAAATTTGAAGGTATTTTTCGGTAAGGGCCTTCCATAAATCATTTAGAAGGATAATGGTATATATGCGTTTGTGCAATGCTTACCGGACAGACCATTAATTAATTTAGTTGACCTCAGCATTAGGTCACCTTAGATGACCTCATTATTTTATTTTAAAGGTGTATATATACCGCCCGTCTCGTCTATTTAACTTATTGTGTCTGCACTCAATTATAACCGTCTGCCATCCGTTTAGTTGCCTGTAATTAAACATTTTATTTATAGTTGTAGCTTATAAGTCATCGATCAGATATCCCAGTCTGCATGACTTGTGCTTTGGAAAGTGCGTTAGGGGGCCCCTGCACTAAGCTAAGCCCCATGCCCACTTTGCCCCTCCTGGCAAAGCGAAGTTGCCCCGTTGTGTCGGAAATTCACTCAAAGTGGCAAAAAATTCTGTGTCATTCTTGCATGGGAAATCCGTATTGTAAGGGACCCATAAGGCATTTGCGTGCACTGGCTCCTATTATGCAATTTAATTAATGTTTAGACATTGTGATCCATCTTTTAAGTTTGCAGCCGAATTTTAAAACAAATTAAATGATTTAATGCGTACCTTTTTTCAACCAATTAAAGCAATTAGGATTAATTAAACTTAATTTTAATCAAGTTTTTCAGTAATTTAATACAATTTGTAAAGAGGAGCTTCTTGAAGCGTTGTTTTCCTACATCTGCTCGTGTGTATACAATAAGCTTAATTCAGAAAATCTTATACAAAAGTTGGAAGATTAATTTGAATTCTTGATTGAACACCTAAATGTCGTGTTATCAAACAGTATAAACTCAATCCTTGTCTCGTCAAAGCCGCTTAACTTGCACAGAAGTAAAATTTAATTTGACTCTGCAGGATTATAAGATTTCTGCTTTGTCACTTGAAGCTCATTTTGAAAATACACGCTTGATAAGGGTATTAAATTATTTTGATCGACTCCCGGACGGTGCCTTAGTTGTCAGTCAGATTGTCACTATAGTCTATTAATTAAACACAGTTACTGTATATTCCATCCCTTTATTGCCTTCTTTGAATTGTAATTATATATTTGAGGGTGTTGGAGAAACAACATGAAAAGACAACTACAGATTTTTGTGCTGCATGCATGCCATGGTTAATGAGAGAAAATTGTCAACAAACCTCAAACATTCATGCAGAAGTAGTACAGAAAGAATGTGGACAAAATAATGGAAACACTTATTTATGCTATACACACCTAGTAACATTGTACATACATTTTCCCCATGAACTACACTACAAATACATTATTGTATGACCACCTTTACATGTGCACATTTGGCCACAGATGGCTCCAAATGTTTGTAAAATTCATGTAAAATGTCATGGCGCTTCATTTATTGGATTTCTTGTATAATGTAATTTGGTCCAATAATACTGATATAGCGTCATAGAATCTACATACAAATAAATTGTCCTTTGAGACGTTTGACCCTTTAGTAAACGCTATACAGTATAGAACTCCTCTAAAAGCATACTCTTGGGACTGGTGAAAAATATGCTTTTAGATAGGTTCATTTGTATACACAGGTCCAAAGTCGGTACTTGCACATTTTTTTGCTTTTAGAGAGGTTATTCATTTACACAGGATCCGTTTAGAGAGGTTCTGCTGTATTACAAAATATATATGCTCTGCTGGTGCACTCTCGGGCATCGTCTTAAGATTGTATATACATCTTTCCCATGAACTTCACTACAAAGTCATTATCGTGTGACCAACTTTTAAATGTGCACTTTTGGCCACAGATGGCGCCACAGATTCATGCAAAATGACAAGGGCGCTTCATTTATTGGATGACGTTCTTGTCCAAGGCATGCATGCAACAAGGTTATGGGGATGCTACAGCAGATGAACCTCTCTATATTAAAGTCGTATAATAAATGGCAATATGGCGGTCACAATTCCGGCCCCAACGATGTTTTTTCCCTCCTATGGCCCCTCTTCCACTCCATTGAAATGGCGATGGGTTCGTTGTCCAAATATCCTGTTCGCCTCATAGCTCACAAACATGTCCACTCGAGCGGAATATTTCCTAGCAGAGGTCAGGCAAACGTGACCCCCGTTCATTTTTCGCTTTTATTGTGCTCGTCCATCACGTCTTCGTGCCCCCAGAAGAGGGCACCGTCGTCGCATTCAGCAAAGCCATCGTAATAAGCGTGATAACATAAGCCCCTCGAGTGTGAATGATGCATTTCCGTAGGGCCATAAGGCGCACGCAGCGCCACCTTGCATCGGGTGACGGTTGGTGCTCTAAAATGGACGGTGGCTTTAACGACCTATATACATGTATAAGCACCGAGGTGCCAAATAATACGACCGACATAATGGACGAAATCCGGGTTTTTTACCCTTCCATCTTCGATGCACAGTATATAATATACTCAAATTCAAATATATTGATGAGAAGGTTTAGAGATGAGGGAGGCAGATATGGGCTTGGAATGGGTGTGGACCGATAAAATATATTGCGCCAGATATTCATGATATAAAAACACATCTGAGCATAACCGTTTATTGAAAATGTCCCATTGTCATGCAAAACAAATCATAAACGTATTCCACGGGTTTCCCCCCTTGTACACACGAACGCGCAGGCCTATATGGCACCCCAGGCTTGGCCCTCTTTCAATATTTCTGTATACACGTCGGGGCCACGCCTGTATTTCATATTCATTCGCACCATCATATGGGACCTATATTTAAATTTCAAAAAGGAAACTAATAATGATATAAAATTCCCTATTTGATTTTTTTTATGCTACTAGAATGGCTTTTACATACGAATTGTTGGACGGGAAGGTGACGAATCTGCATACTTTTAGTCTTAGTGACCAAAATCCGTTTTGCAAATATTAACACCAGGGTGACCAAATTAGACGTGACGCAAAATTGGATAAACTTTGAAAATGACATGTATTCTCGTATACCTGAACAAAAATGTATAGTGTATATTGGCATATCAGTAGATCATATGCATGTTAACACTTCCCCGCATATTTGGTCATTATTTATTGAAATGAATACGAGGTCATCAGCTGCTGAGCTGATTTATGAAAATATAATCATTAGTGTACAAATGTAATAAGTCAAAATTATTTCAACTTATTTAGTTACATTCATTTGACCCATTTCAGGAATGTTTCCATGAAAATATAATATAGTTGATTGCGTGTAAAATTTACGTTTTTTTTCTTGCAAATTTTTTTTCTGCTAAACTACCTGCTATCATAAGCAACTTATAGTTTTGAAAATTACACTTTTAAAACAAGAAATTGCATTTCTAAAACAGAAAAATCGGACTTTTAGTGCAGAAATAATCGCTTTTTTACCTTAAAAATCGCACTTTTAATTTAAAAAAGGTGCTAAAAAAGGTAAGAAAATGTTACTTTTTCTTTTAAAAACAGGTGCACTTTTACGTAAGAAAAAGTGGACTTATAGTGCACCCCTTTTATATTTAGCCGATTTGGCTGGCCTGACATTTGTAAGAATTTCTTGGATTTCTGGGAGAGGGAATCTATCCCGAATACTCCCTCCTCCCATTTATGTACACATAAGTAGCGGTGAAAAGCACATCAAAGGAATTTACATTTCACTAAGTACATTACAACCTGTCTAAATGCATGAACTTGGGGCCGGTGACAAATATGCCTTTAGACAGGTTAATTTATATACATCGGTCCCAAGTCGGGACAGGAACATTTTATGCTTTTAGAGAGGTTATTACTTTTACACAGGATGTATTTAGACAGGTTCTACTGTATTACAGTTATAGTCATGTGGAATCTATTGCAGTGGCTCCCTCTATGCCAAGTTCAGTTTTGTTCTCCTATATTGCGTTTATCGATCATATCACACAATAAGGGGGTTTGCGTCCCCAGAGGGCATTTTGGTCGCATGTTTTGACCCCTTGTCGATCATCGTATATCAGATTGGAGCCACCAGAGGTAGATGTATCATGTAGATTAATGTGATTAAATCAGTGCGCAACATACTAAATCCGTATCAATTTATTGACTGAGGGTAATTCTTCGTAATTAAATGTATTCGCGGTCAATGGTAATTCCTTCCGTCCACTGATCAGGAAAGAGTCACGTGTCTATATCTATAGGGCAATTCAATTCATTCGCGATAAGGACGAACCCATATAGTGTTTTGCATACTTAAAATGTTGGATTATACATAGTATATCCATTTCAAAACGCAATATATTGTATTTCTTTCTTTGGTCTTCCATTAAAAAAACCTTATAAATACAACCCCTCTAAACTAATATCGTTCGGACCAGGTGCTTGATATTAGTTTAGAGAGAATATTTGTTTAACGTGTATTATTTTAGAGGGGTTCTACTGAATATGTGAACTTGCCATCATGGATGGCTAGTCTCAAAACAAGCCTCGACTTTGATTTTCAATTAATTAACTTCTTACGCACGATAGGACCCAAATACGCGATATAGTTTTCATGATTGGATTTATTGACGTCATTGGTATACTTCGAATCTGCACAATGCCGATGACGTCAAGTTATGACGTCCATGCAATATGTTAGTGGCATTTTTTGAATGTTCATGTGTTAGTTACATATAGCCTTGATATCCACATTTATAAATGCATCGATATCACGTAGGAGTAGTTATATATATATATATACAGTTCGGCAGATGCTGTTGCATGCTTTTGTTGTTGTTGTTGTTGTTGTTGTTGTTGCCAACAGCAACTACAACTGGAATTGGTTGGTCATCGTCCTGCACGCTCGACAATAGCAGCCAATTGGAAAACAGCGGGAGACAGCATTTTCATTTCTTTTTATCCCGATATATTGAATGCTACGATAATACATCAAGGGCCGCGGTTCATCTTTTTCTAAAAAAAGAGAGAGATCGACAATGTATACTCAATTTTCTACCAAAATTCTCCCTTTTCTTGCGTGTGTGAGTACATTGCCTTTTTATCACGAATACAGTATAAGCTTTCATCGATTCAAGAAGTTTAATAAGAAGCTAATTTCGTGTTTTACGCTTTTTAATGCCAGAAACTCGTCAAAAGGTTCAACTGAAACTTAACAGCCTTGTTATATTGCCAGAAATACTTTTGCAGATACCTGACAATGACCTGAAATTAAAAAAAGTATTTTTTCATGGTTTTAAGCGTGGTATACATATTTAAGTGGCGAAATGTCTTTGCACATGTCACTATATTTTATTTGGTTCAAATGCAACGACATACACTTATCCTGTTTAACCTATATAATCAGTGCCCTAAATAATTGTTTGTTCCAAAAAAAAAAGTGTCAACAAAGCTATAAAATATTTTGAATGTAATCCTTTGGTCAAATTATTTTGACCACATGATGAATATAGCCCAAAAAACAACTTAAAATTGTTTTTATTTCGTGTCTTTTATAGTGTGCTGTTGACAAAGTGAAATATTGTAGACATATGCAATTACGTGCTGTTGTACATGAAAAAACTTTACCAACAATTGACGTTTTGGCATCACTGCAGAATTCAAGACATTTCTGGATACAAAAACCAGGTTAGTCACCATAGTCCTCTCAGTTTCGTTAACACAAGCTTGATTTTTAAACATCTTCAATGCCATCAAGAGTCCAAGATTATTGTAAATTTAATGATGGTTCAGTAAATTCGTCAACATCATTTAAAAACATGTCTACTCAACCAACATTTTCATATCGCTACATCAACAAAACAATTCGTACAAATCTTTTTGTATGATTATTGTAATATTAGGGGTACTCAAACGAACTTTTCACTTGGGCACTATAGGACTATTTGCAGTTGACCCACATATGGTGTGCATGCGCATTAGATTCAAGCAGCTCTGCCAAGGTCCACAAGTTGAGTGTCTTTTGTGACATGTGCACAAATGCAGCTTGTGCAGGCCTGCAAAGTTGGTCAGCAAGAGCAACTTGAAGTTAAAAACTCCTTTTTACTCCAGCACTTCTGCAAGCTCCATTGCATTTTTTCCAGCCAATTAGTAGGCGTCATTTTAAAAAAACGGGGTCAGCACATGTACTAAGGCCCCAATTAACTGATAAACTATAGACATGTGCGAAAATTGTGGGGTTTGTTTAAGTACCCATAATATTTGATTTGGCCCTTGTAAGATCTAAAGTCGTTTTTCAATCCACCCTTTCTCCAAAAACAAAAAATGGCCATTCTTTGCTTTAATTCATTAAAAACCGACAGAATTTTATGCTTACCATTTGAGTCCACTTTTCATAAACACAACCACACGCTGGGTATTTAAAAGTACATTTGTTTGAAACCATGCTATATTCTATATAGTATCTTATTAAAAATCTTAGTACAAATCTGTAAAGATCAACTATATAGCTGCACAGATTATATTTATTGATTGGAATATAAACTCAAGATTAAAACGGATTTTAGGCATTTGAGTGCAAGATAAACTTTATTCAAAAAACATTTTTACTTTACAATGCACTGGATAATATAACTTTGGTATTGATAAAAAACTGATTAATGTAACATGTTGAATTCCATGCACGATTTATAGAAAAATACAAAAGAAAAATTCTTAAATGTGTATCAATGGTATGAATGAGGCAAATAAGGCATGCTGCATGGAGATAAAGATCTGCATAACATGTGTGATATTTTCTGGCGATAACCATTTGTGGAAATATGAAAACGAATAAAGGTTGGATTATATGCTGGTTTACAGTCTAGATAAAGGACAAAATGGGGATTTTCATACATTGGTAAAATGTGTGGATATTCCCCTAAACATGCATTCAATCTTTTGTTTTCCTAAAACCAATCAACTCAGTTTGATTTAATGCATTGGATATGGTCTAATAACTTGGTAGGAGATTAAAGGCCGTGAATCCATTTATTCCCGTTGCGAAATGTGCTCATATACACTTAGCATTTAATGCTGTGCCTAGCGGGCGGGTGTAGTTTGGGGTTATTACGGTCATTTGTGGAAATTGTATCCCTCGGAGATTTTCTCGTTATGTTACATGGATTAAAGTATAGCGCTCTAAATGCATTTTATTTTGTACTAAATTGGGTGAATTTTGTTGAATTTTGCTATATATATATATACACCTTTTCGAGAAATGAAAATAAGTTAATTCTTTGCTTTCAAAAGATTTCAATAAAAAAACACCTATTATTTGAATAAATTTGCTTTCTCTACAAATATTCACTTTGTCTTTCTATTGACATTGTTATGTTTTGACAAAAGCATTAAATATATAACAACTTGCAAAATAGACGCATCGATTTTTGTTGCTTGTGATAAAACAGGAGTGAAACTTGTTATATTTTCATGAAGATGTCATAAAGGAATTCCAACATAAAATTGGTGTTTAATACAAATTCAGACATAATTCCCGACTTTCCCAAGGTTTTAAAAATTAAAGTACATTTGGGACTGTACACATTTCTTCTGGTGTCCCTTCCTTCTTCCACTGGCCTTTAAAACTCAATTAAACAGAAAAACTAAAAACCGAAAATTATCATCCTTCGAGGACTTCCATGATGGCTTCCCCACTCCCTCCCCTGTCCTGTCCACATGGTGTCGACATGCCAGTAGACCTCCCTCTTGAGGACGTCCTTTTTGAGTGGCCCCTTACGTTACATCATATGTACATATATCATTGGCCATGGGGAAATAGTCTGTAAATGAAATACATTATATAAACATAAGTACTGAATACTAAACGTTTTAACATGACCAATGGCACCAACTCTCCGATATCATTCTGATACACCCTGCATAAATCCAGTGTGAAATACTAGGTTTATCAAAATTGCATTATTCTATTATATATCTAATATTATTGTGAACAGTGAAACAAAACTATATAGTCAGAGTGACTTCTTACAAATGCGGATTGGTGAAAATCTCTACTCTGAATCCCAAACAGCATGCATGCTCAGCGGTGTATTTACCGATAGCATCGTGCATCAAGATTTTCAATTTCACACACTATTGTTTTCAGGCGTTGAGTCATGGTTAACTCTCATCCTTCATTTTTCCCAAGAATGGGAAATCCGGTATAAGTGTGAATCCCATCCACATGACTACATGTGTGTAGTGCTCCATCCATTATATATATCAACAAGAATTCAAGATCCAGTCGTTCCATGACTGAAATAAAGTCTGAAACCTGTACACAATTTTCTAATTTCATTTGATTTTAAAAAAAAAAATATCTTAATAGCTAGTATGTGATTATTAGTTATTGCTTACCTATGATTTAAATTGTCGAAATGACCCTGATTAACCAGCAGCTTTTGTACTTAAGGTGAATCAGAACCTATCCCTTTCATTGGGTGAAATTTTAAAACACACTCACAGCCAAACAAATAGAGATTAAATAAAAATAAAAATTGTTTAAAATAGCTTGATAAATAAGCAATTGAAATTGATCGTCGTTTTTCACTTTGAAACGGTAGATTTTTTTAAAATTAATAAACAAGTTTGAAAAATGTTCGTTAATTTTCAGTCTCAATGCTGCCACCTGCTGGCAGCGTGTGCACATTAACGGACATTTTTCAAACTTGTTTATTAATTTTAAAAAAATCTACCGTTTTTTGGATGAAATTGAAGGAAATTTCTTGTATTAAAGCTGAAAAGGAATATCGAAACTGAAATTTCTTTGTTCATCATACAATATGCTTTGAATTGGATTGATTTCTCAAATACTTAATACGGAAAGTTTCCTTCATTTTGGATAAATTTGAAGAAAATATCACATACGGTAGAACTCCTCTAAAAACATACTCTTCGGACCGGTGAAAAATATGCTTTTAGACAAGTTTATTTGTATACACGGGTCCCAAGTCGGGGACAGTTACATTTTATGCTTTTAGAAAGGATCAATTTAGAGAGGTTCTATTGTATATCCAATTCAATTCAACTAAGTACCCTATAGTCAGCAAATAAATGCTATGTGGTAGGGGAAATCGTACCCAATCATTTCAGAAGAATGCTCATACGTCAGTAGCGACTTAGACCTCATCTCGCGGAATGTTGGTAATTGCCCTCTTACCATCTCTATATCCTGAATATGAACCATCCTGTGAGGGTTCCAAATAGGAGGTAATATTCCAACACAGATTACTTCATATTTCTTACAAATTTTACTCGATTACTCCTGTAAAAGTTCCAGATTTTTTAACTGTTGCACTACATGTACTACATGCACTACATGTAGTGCAACATTTTGAAACATTTACACAAACTGTGCGAATACCCTCATCGTCATTCACTTTGACCACGTGTCAATGAATTGCGGTGGATTTTTCAAAGCCACCATGATCGTTTTGATTTCTACTGAAAACCTATATATCATATGGAAATTGCATCCATGCAGTCAAGGAGGCTCCCATGCAAATCGAAATGGACGGATGTGTCGTAGGCCATATCCCACTTTGAGGCATGACAAGAGGGGTTCCATGCGTAAATTTCACACCAATCCGATTCCCGTGCGCCATAATAAGCCCGGACTCGTGTCCAGGGGGCGCCTTATGGTTCGCGTCATGCCTTCTTTTATGAAATGGATTATTTTGTTTGCTCGTTCCGTCGTGTGTGAGATGGATTGGCATGGGCGATCAAGCGCGCCCCCTGTCTCACTTCATCAATTATTAATTAAAAAGGAAGCCAACGTGTCAATATGGTGTCGGGGCGCCCCCCTCCGTCGGATTTTGCCCACTGGCCCACTGCTAAAAGCATCGGCTGAAAGGCGTTAATTTTATGGCATTGGGCACCGCTTTACTTCCGACTCTTTTTGATCCCCCTGAAAGCTCCCATACACACACATCCACCCCGCTTTCCACTTCCGGTTCCCATTCGTGCTTTTTCACCAGTGCACATCCTGATGTATAACGGGAATTCGCTCCACATATACTGTAATGTACATAATGTGCTGCATTGAGAATATATACCAAACTGTTTTAGGGGCGATTCAAAAAGATCGTCCTCAAAAGAGGGTGGGTCCGCTGACATGTGGACACCATGTGGACAGGTGGGAGTGGGGGTGGAGAAGCCATTATGGACTTCCACTAATGATAGTATTTATCGCTTTTTGGTTTTTCTGTTTGAGTTTTAAAGGTCAGTGAAAGGGGAGAGGGACACCAGAAGAAATGTGTCACCAGTCCCAAATGTACTTCTGGAAAGTCACTAATTATGCTTAAAATTTATGTCAACACCAATTTTATACTGGTATTTCCCTTCCAGGTCAGGATATTTCCGTTAATCAGAAAAATCTGGAAAAAAATATAGGATGGGCCTTTTAATGTTGCAAAAATTTGCTGGACACCCTACTTTTCCAAAAAATTAAGGACTTCTATGAGAAGAGGGGGAGGGAGGGATTGCGATAAAATGGACACAGTGTGGACAGGGGGTAGATGGGACAGTATTTTAAGGAATTTCGGAGAAGTACTTTTTGGATGGTCCGTTATTAAGACCAAAAAGAGACGTGAAGAAGACTACAGTTTGTTTGATTTCTGGTGTTATCTGTATGGAATTCGGTACCATCAAGGACTGTGTTTTTCAACCTTTTCCAGCTCACGGCACACTAAAGTAGGCGTGAAATTGTAGCGGCACTGGTCGAAAAACAAGCACTGGAATGTAATTACTAAACGGATAGCACAACCAAACCTCATTGCAGCGGAATTGCATTTGGTTCTAGCAGCGCCCCCTACGGATGTTTCTCGCTGCCATAGCCTCTGCATGCTGTTTATCATCCTTCATGATACCATTTGGCGATTTATGCCTCAGTATTCATGGGAAACGCCAAAACAAGCTTGGATGTCATTGTAAATCTTTCGAAAAATAAAGCCATTGCATCTGTCAGGTGAAATTTGAAGGGAAAATCGAAAATAATATTGCCATTGGACCATCGCGCACACTTTTAAGCAGTTCATGCAGCCCCAAATGGGCACATGGTATTATACAATGCGTGCATGGTTTCTGCAGTATGCATTTTCAAAATATATATCTATATAAGGTTTCATAAAAGCTTGGCTTTTTCTTATCATTTTCCTCGTTGCCTATATTTTTTGCCCCAAATCCTTTTATCTCCACCATTTATACGTGCTTTAAAGTAGATATAAATCCAGGCAGAAACTCGGCTTACTCAGTTTTTATGCCGTTCATACATATATGGAGGAGAAAAGGGCCTCGGATATAAATTCGCTTACCCCATAAACTTTTTTTTTTCTCGTATACAGCTAAACACTTATATTGTTTTTGGTCTGGGGATTTGCCTCCAGCCATTTGAATACAAATGGACGATTTAACTTGGAGTCTACCCTTTCTACGACCGGGATTTCCTCAAAATATTCGTGAGGTAAATGCAGTTTTCTCTTCATGCCAACCTAGAAAATCCAATAACCTTAAAACAGTGCTGCATCTGATCTCAGAAAATCCATATACACACCCGCGCATAAGTATTATGTTGATAATTGCCTTTAAAGTTAGGAGTCATTAAAAAATAACGTCCCTGAATTTCCTTCAAAAATTGACCCCTCCCTCTACCCCATGCCTTTATGATGCCCATTTTAGCCAGACTTCCCCCATCCAAATACAAGTCCTTAATAATTTTCTTTGAAGAGTAGGGTGCCTAGAGAACATTGTGGAACATGCAAAATTCCATCCTATACATTTTCAAGCACTACTCGCTACCAATTCCATGACATTTTTACACATTTTTCTGATAAATTGAATTTCCTGACCTCAAAGGGAAATTATAGCATAAAATAATAGTGTTTAACACAAAGTTAGGCATAATTGTCGACTTTTTCGATATTTAAAAAATGCAAGCACGTTTGGGACTAGGGACTCATTTCTAAGTGTCCATTTCCCATTTCACTGACCTTTAAACTTAATTAAACAGAAAATCCAAGAACTAAAAAATGCCATCATCAGTGGACGTTAACAATGGCTAACCCCTTCCTCCTCCTCTCCAAATGGTGTCCACATGCCAGCAGACCCCACCCCCTCTTGATAACGTCCTTTTTGAATGACCCCTTACTGTTATACATACAGGTCAGGTTTTTTTGTTTTTACAAATATGGTTGAAAACGTTCTGAAACATAATCTTAAAAACGTGGCATGTGACAGAGTAGCTTATGTTCCACACATCCGAGAATCTGAAACTTGTAGGTCTCATAGCCCTTTTGCACATTTAAAAAACTACCGAGGAACCAGAAGAGCTTTTGCTCATGTGGGATATTCCTATATATCATATTGTGTGGCAAAGTAGCTTATGTTCCACACATCCGTAAATTTGAAACTTGGGTCTCATGGCCCTTTTGCAAATTTTTAAAATACCGAGGAACCCGAAGAGCTTTTACTTATGTGGGATATTCCAATACCATGTTGTATATATATGTATACCATCGCGTGAGAGGCTTATTTATAACTTGTGCCTCACATGTTTATAGTTTAATTTTGCCCGAAAAATATAAACTTGTTAGCCATTTCTAAATTAGTTGTTGGTTGATTAACATCTTATAGTCCATACATCTATAAACTATCCACGGATGATTATTCAGAAAACATTTTCCCATGCTCATGGTGTATTTTATAAGCTTTTGCTCATATATAATTTGTTTCAAAATTGAGTTTAATTTTTTTCTCAATGCGGTCAAGTAAAACAAAATATGTAATTGCTTCTATTTCAGGCCAAAGTAATTAAAGCGAAACCTCATGAATTTGCGCTCCAAAACAAACATTATATAGATGTGAATATTAGATTCGAAAAATCAAAAGTTCTGTTTTGATTATGTTTTTCACTAGGGAAGTTTGACATGAAAATTAAACAATCCAGAGCGAACTTTTCTATGTACATGTATGCGTACGAAGCCCAACAAAAATTGTTGCAATGTTATCTGTGTTCGCCATCTTGAAGAAATATTTTCCTCCCTAAATTCTCACAAGTATTATCTACCTTACGGGATAGTATTTTATGTTTTTACTGACAACTCGTTTGGGAAACAGAAGTTCAGTTTGTCAAAAGCGGAATAAGTTATTATAAAAACGTACCCAGATGAGAGCAGCTTCAAAATTAAAATAATGTTGAGACGCAGTAGTTGGTCCTCAGTAGTTAATGCTCGCGTGATACAATGGCCTTATATATATATATACAAATACTTGTTCAAGTATCGTGTGACGCCATCTTTGCTCTATTCAGCCATTCATCCATAGATGGGGCTGTAAGTCGTCCAAACCACATTTTCTGGGGCAATCATCCATCTTGTAACATCCGGGAGAAATGCAAAATTCCCAAATTTCAGAAAAATGTCAGCAACTGGAGTTTTTGTAACGTCGGTTTTGTTTTTACATTCAGCATTTCTTGAAGCTATACGGTATATATTTGATCGTGTTTATAAAGTGAAACCTGTCTACATTGAACAGGTACGGGACCAGACAAAATTGATCATTGTATAAAGTCATGGTATTGGGTGATTTGGTATACGTGCCTGTGTACAATACAAACAAACTCCAAACTTGTACATACTAGTATATGTAATAACTAGAATTCAAATTGTAATCTCTACATATACATATTTAAACTGCTGCATGTCTAGCAGCATTTGAAGAAAATGTGGATAATATGCTTTTTCTGCTCTAGAAATGGAATTTTTATCATTAAAAACACGGTTTTTATAAGGTAAAAACGCTATTTTTCGAATGTAAAAACGTGATTTTTCCAAAGGAAAAACGCTATTTTTCGAAGGTAAAAACGTGATTTTTCTAAGGCAAAAACGCTGTTTTTCGAAGGTAAAAACGCGATTTTTGTAAGGTAAAAACACAATTTTTTAAAAGTGCATCTCATTAGGCAAATTCTAATTTTGAAAATGTCATTTTTATGTAACTTACTAAGGAATCAAAATTGTTTTTAGAAATTTCACCACCAGATTCAGAAAAATACATGCTACAAAATACAATATTTGTTTTGGGGTATTTAAAATAAGTTTTTTTATTTAAATTGTAAAGCAAAGTTTTGAAGTGTGTTAATTGCTCAGCTCGGGTGGGTTACTGCAGAGATAGATCGTGTAGACCTGGTACACATCCGGAAGCGGGTAAGCCTCCTTCATTGGAGTCCCCATTGGGAGGGGCATCGACGGCTCCTCTCACCCGGGCGTGGGTATCCAGTGAAGCTCTGCCTCGGCAGGGTGGAGGGTACTCATTAACGAACCCACGGTGGGCATGAGCCCACCGTGGGCCCTATCTTCACGTTTTATGTCCCCACTTTTTACATGAAATCTCCAAACCTGGGTTCGAGTCCCAACCCTCACTGCGTTTTTTTTTTAAATGGTTTTGCTGCAGGGTCAATCCTAAACGTGAACATGGGAGCGTATTCCACCCAGGTCTCCGTGTTAAAATTTTTATCGAGGTTACAGACGTTGTCACGTGAATGTAATATTCATTGTTTGGCAGTGAATTGGCATGGAAGGAACACTTATATTCTAGACGGTAATCTTGACCTTACTGTAAAGTGTATCACTGAATTGTTTCATATTTGTTATTCTTTAGTTGGATGTCTTTTTTAATGACAGAAGCCTCAAGTTGTGCTAATTACGGCATTTGTTCATCTCAATTATGGTATTTTGGAGGCTTTTATTCGTCTTTTTATTAAACTTTTCGCACCTATACTGAACAATTTGTATCGACTTCATCTGTTTTAGGGCTCCATCTGTTGGGCTATTGTGCGTCAATCCCTCCATTGAGGATGGAAAGCAAAGAAACGATACTGCTGGCGCCCTCCAGTATAAGAAAATGTACTTGATTCTTTGGGGCCATTCAAAATGCCATTCCTGTACGATGTTTACATAATTTTTTTAATTTCCTTTGGTCAGTAAACAGTGGTGATTATCAGATTATTAATTGTTGTAATAATTAACTAAAATATTCTGTTTCTTTCAGGTTTTGTATTAGGTTTCCCATCTCATAGCAATGCCTTGCATTTATGGCTGGCCCTTCTAGCATTCCTTTATGATTTTCCCTTCCAGCAGCGTTCGTTTATCATATCAACGTCTTTACATAGAAGCGCTTTTATTCATCTGGATTGTGGTTTGGCAACTAGCGCCACCATGTTTTTAATGCATTGTGTGGAACATGGCGCGGTGTTTTTATTTTACTTTGGAATTTATTATGTTCTAAATTCAGCGATTTATAGTATTTGGTTAGTGTTTTTAGTGTCTGAAAAATTATCGTTGTTTCGCCGGTTTGTAAGTAATATTTTCCATTCTACAAGCATGATTGTTGTCGTTTGTTTTCTCCTATTGAACACTATGATGGTGTCATTGTCTCATTTGTTTACTTACGTAAATCTAAATCCTGTTTGTGATTGTATTTTTAAAGAAAAGGTGGTATTCAACCGAAATCCTGGTTTCGCAACTAGAGTTTTGTTAAAGCTGCGTAGAAATTAGCGTGACAGATTGATATTCGTCAAGCGAACCATGCCACTATGTGCCAATGTTCAATCCAAAAGTAAGGTCAAATCTCTCCAGGTGTTATCCCAAAATACACTAATCTGTTTCAAATTGAAGTTCATTAATCTGTCCATTTTTTCAGCTGATGAACTGTTCTTCCGTTGGTTCAATAATTGCGATGTTCAAAAAGCGATTCGAGAAGATTTGAAGCAGGTTTTGCGAGGGAATTACGATAAGAGGCTCGAGGAATTGCTAAGCATTTCTGGTGTGTATACAACTACATATTTGTACTATCAAAAAATATCATTGAATTGAATTATTGCAAAGAAATATACGCAAAATGCAGGGGGTGAAGCTAATGTTTAATATTGTCAAGGTCAACAGTTCACATTAAATGTCACTTGAACCCCACTTGTGTGAAGAATCACACAAAATAAATAAGATAACTACAACAGATTTAAGTCCCTTTGCGTTGAACGAATTGTTCTATGTGTAATACCAACACGTTGAAACAAATTGTGTAAAATGTGAACAGTGTCATGTGCATCAGATTCAATTGTGCCAAGTCAAACTTGAATACTAAACCTAAGTGCAAGTTTTGGCTATTTTGAAATAGTAAGTACATATGGTTTTTTTATAGTAAGACTAAAAGAGGGAGGTCTTTAAAAGCCTCAGTTCATCCTAAGGCAGCCATTTTAATGGCTTGTCCACAAGACAAGTTGAGAATTTAAATAAAAAGCCATGCCGTTAATATGTTAATTTTTTTTTCAGGCAGATCCAGTCGTTGCAACAGTAATGGATCGACACCGACATCTACACCTCCTTGTTCACCAAGGTCCTTATCGCCGCCTAGTCCAGTTCGCCATAGAAAGAAAACATCCCCTGTAGTGTCATCAGATCCAGCAATTATCAAATGTGCAGGAACTGTCAAAACATTGCTGAAGGTAGGAACCATACTTTTTTATATTTTGGGCTGAAAATAATATACACAGTTATATTATAATGACACCTTTAACACAATTAACTACAAGTTTTTCAACTTCTCGTCATTGCTAGGTGTGCAAACAATGGTTGCCATAGATTTATTTGTAATTGTAGTTATATTTATTCGTGAAATACTGAGCTAGGTGGGGTAGTGATAACGCTATCGCCCTTTCATTCGAGTGACCTGGGTTCATTTCCCGGGTCGGCTACCTTGACTGTGGTTTTCAGTTTTCCACTGGTATTTTCAGGGAAATGCTTTGATATTCCTCTTAAAATCGGCCGTGGCCATGGTCCTTCTTCCTCTCTTCACATCTATTATAAATTACCAAAAAATGCAAACAAATCCAAAAAACCATAATCACAATTGCTAGGTAGGCTTAAGCTCATAATCCATATGCACTTGGTATTTAACCATGAAATAAAATATTCATAATTGTGCAAATGTTGAGTCAAATGTATTTGATTACATTAATTTACTACTTTACAAATCTCGTTCTCTTATTTTGCTATTTCTATGTGGAAAATCTGACCATCTTGAAGTTTTCCAAATGTTTAGCGTTTTAGATATCAAAGTAATACAAAACTCTGGACATACGAATGTTAAATAAAACTTGCATGACCTAATATTGATGGACTAATTTGAGAAAGTCTTGCATTTTCTTGAGTTCTTTTGATTTCTTTGAATTTCATCATCTTCTAAAAGTACCAATGCAATTATCATTGAGAAAGTTTGTTTCCTGGATTATGCATTTTTCACATCATTTTATTTTTTTTGCTTGTAAAATTAACCAGTTCTTAGCTTCTAAGATAATGTTAAAAAAAAATATATTAATGTTCTTTAAAAAAAAAAATAATGCATTTGCTCTGCTAAAGACAATGGTATAATTTCATAGAGCTCCACTAGATGACGCCTTATGAATGCACTTGAAGCTCTCAGGTGTTTTACGTTTGTTGACCCCACCCAATTTTAGCAATTTATAAACTATGAGGTGATTGCAAAATCACTGCAGCTCTTGTTCCTCGGTGTACTGAACGCGAACTAGAAGCAATTTGTGTAACGAAAACGTAGTAAATTTTAAAACTAGGAACACATTTTTGAGGAAGTTTCATGCAAGTATAATTTGGGAAACAGTCCAAAAACTAAATTTCATTAGCTAACCATTTTATTTGTGTCATATTACCGGAATGTAGTTACCAAATTAGAATATACAGAAACTTTAATTGAGTAATTACTTTTGAATGATCACTGCTGTATTTCGGCATGTGCACTTGCACACAACTTCGTTAAATTTAATTAGGAAAAACAAATTATGTGAATAAGGAGACCGCTGGAGGCGGTAATAAACATGTATTCAAGTTTGTGATTGGTTTCATTTTTTTTAAACTAAATAATTCATGTGATATGGATCTTACTTTCATTTCACAACCTATGCTGAATGATAATCGGTGTTAAAAATTGGAGAATATATGGGATGGAGTTTGGGTTATTTTTAACGGTTTCAATGGATTTTAATTTGTAGCTTTATCAAAATCTGAAGGAAGTCTTGAATGTTTGTTACAATACCACCATAGCATTTTGGCCACCGTTAACCCCTTCATTTACCAATCTGAAGCGTGGTGCAACCCGTGTATCATTATGTATGTCAAGAAGGAGGCCATTGTGTTTATCTATTGTCATAAATTGTGCTGTTTTATCAGTAGCAATTAATTATTTTTGTGACCAGACTTCCTTTCCCGAATATCATTAAGTAGCCGTTTAATGTTTACACGTGTTTTAAAGGTGCAGCTTTGCTTTCTAAATGCCATGTCGTGAAAGGCCCTTTTCGGGTGCTATATGTCATTTTGAGTCATGCACTGTTTATTTGCGTAAGAGGCCGTAGCATCATCATCGACAGGTGAGTGCTCAAGTGTGCTCGCATTTTTCCTTGAATTGCATTTTAGAGCACGACCTAAATAGCTTTCGTATATAGTCGCTTTTTCGTGTGTATTAACTGACTGTTTTAAATCCCTGGCTAAGAGAGGTTTAAGGATTTAAGGGAGGCAGGGGGAGATTCGAGTCTGAATCTTGAGCATCGTTTGTCTAAGTGAGTTGTGGCGTTTTCCTCCCTCAGCCTTTTGTTGGGGCTATTCAAACAGGACGTCCTCAAGAAGTGGGGGAGAGGGTTGGGGTGTCTGCTGGCATGTGGATAGGGGGTTGGAGGGGGTGGGTCTGGGCTAAAATGGACACCATGTGGATAGGGGTTTGGGGGTGTCTGGGCTAAAATACACACCGTGTGGATAGGGGGTTGGAGGGGGTGTCTGAATTAAAATGGACACCGTGTGGAAAGGGGGTTGGGGTTGTCTGGGCTAAGATGGACACCCGGTGGACAGGGAGTTGGGTTCTGGGCTAAAATGGCACCGTGTGGATAGGGAATTTGAGGGGGTTGGGGTCTGTGCTAAAATGAACGCCGTGTGGATAGGGGGTTGGTGGGGGTGTCTGGGCTGAAATGGACATCGTGTGGTAGGGGGTTGGAGTGGCCGGGTGTCTGGGCTAAAATGGACATCGTGTGGATAAAGGTTTGGAGGGGGTGGGGTCTGGGCTAAAATAAACACTGTGTGGATAGGGGTTGGTGGGGGTGTCTGGGCTGGAATGGACACCGTGTGGATAGGGGTTGGAGGGCGGGGGGTCTGGGCTAAATAAAAGGACACTGTGGGTAGGGGGTTGGAGGGGGAAGGGGGGTCTGGGTTAAAAAGGGACACCGTGTGGATACGGGGTTGGAGGGGGTGACTGGGCTGGAATTGACAACGTGTGGATCAGGGTTTGGAGGGAGTGAGGCCTGGGCTTAAATGGACACCTGTGGTCATCTTGGAACAGCTTATTTTATTTAAAACGTGATTTTTATTTTTATTTCATTGAAAAAGTGTGAGACAACCTCTCCATAATTGCATGGTGTGCCTTGAGATTTGAAAAAGTTTAATAAACCCTGATGTAAGAAAATGAAGACACGTCTAGCTTACGGCCTTGTTCTAACTCAAATAGTTTCCAACTAGAATAACGGCGTTTCAAATGCTTGCCTAGTTTATTTTGAAAGCAATTCATTGAAACTAGCTAGTACAAAACCTCAATTCCTTAGCTACCTGAACGATTACAAATAACCACAAAATTGATTTCATTGAAGTAATAATTATCTAAAGAAAAATTACGTTTGACTGGAAACAAATAAAAGGCATGCCGCTATCGTCTTTCATCGCGGACATTAATTGCCCCCGATAAAGTTTAACCCGGTTAAAGCATTTACAACTGATAAGGAGGAAAAGTACAACGATTTATAATAAATTTCCACGTTATTACATTTGCCATACGGTAGTTCTTGCAAAATTCTGCCTCACGATCGTTGTACCGATTCAGGTCATTGACTATATTCAGCAACAATTGAGACAAAGCCAGTAAAACGTCATGGCCATAACTGTAATAACGGTTTGCCATTTAACTTTATGGATTTTTTGCGGCACTTTTATCACGGCTTTCCTAATTAATAAATGTGAAAACAACGCGGTAGTTGGATTGTTATATGCTTATTGACTTTGTGGGCAGAGATCCCAAATTTATTCATCCGTATAGCAATGACCTTAATATCGCGCTGTTTTCCACCCACACCCCACAGTGCCTGTTTTTTGCGTGACAATTGATTAGGTACCTTGCTTTTTTGTGCAGTCATCTATACCTACTCTTTGAAAATTACAAGTATTTTATTGGAAATCACGTATATTTTCTTGTTTTGTTTGGATGTTTGAAACATAAGAACAAAAGGGTTCCCACAACCTGGAATGTCAGGGAATTTCAGAGTCGTGCAAGAGAGATGGTTCTGGCAACAAAAAAAAACGTCATAGTAGGCAAACTTGTATTCATTATTTGTTTCCGCAAACCATGTTGCCTCAACATTGTTGCGCCATGTTGTCTTCAGTGGAGACCCGGTTCAAGGAAAGCATGAAGGACAACTATTATTCTGAGTTCCAGTGTGCTTAGTTTTTATTAGTTGCAATCATTTTTCAATTTTTTTGACCATTTTACTAGAAATAAATGTCTTTACTAAGTAAAAACAAAGTAAAAAAAATGGTATTAACATTTCATAGTCAGGGAAAAATTCAAAAATTTCCTAGAAAAACCTGGAGAGTCAGGGAATTTCATTCTCAAAAAAAATGTGGTTACCCTGAGAAATAAGGAAGCGTCAAAATCTAGCTACTGTTATTTTAAGTGTTTACTGTAAATTGTTCGAGTTTCTTCCTGATTTTTTTGCTTCAGATTTTCTTCAGGGAAAGTCTTCATTCTTGTTAATTTAATTAAAAAGTACAACTTTGTAATATAATTAGTCTGTTATCATAGGGGAAAATGGGAACCACTGAAGCATTTTTGGGCGGTGCAACTTAACTTAACAAGTTAATTAGTCTCATTTTTTTCTAATAGTCATGTAATAAGATAACACAATTAGATCTGAAATAGTATTGAAGTATCAAAATGCTATTGTTTGTTTCGTGTACTCGGGCACATCGAGATATGTGTCGAATTGAAGCAAAAGAATTGAAAATACTATTACTGAAGTATGTGTTTTCTTCCTTCAACATTGCGCAAAGAATGTTCCTAAAGAGCTATAAAATGGCATCTGCTTTAACTTTATGGACATATTTTGAGTCAACCCTGTAGATTTCATTATGGTGTATTTTTAAAAGCCAGTCAAAACCCCAAAATAGCCTAAATGAGCTACTGCCCCTGCCATGATTATATTATTGAGGAAATACGGCAACTTGAGTTTTGTCATACAACACACCAACGTAACGTACATGTATTTTAGTAAAAAATGCAAGTTCCTCCTCGCTTGTTTACGATACTCCTTTTGTAGTAAAAAGCTGTTCAACTGGAGACATTTTTCCTATTTTGTTGTTGTTTATGTTCTTCGTATTTTGCCTCAATCTCTGGGCTAATTTCTGCTTTATGTGCAGTTTCCCCCCACCCTTTCTGGCATGTCGAAATTACAAGGTTCTTGTATAAACTGAACATAAGGCACTTTGTAAATATTGACTGCTATAATTTAGTGTAAGGAAAGTGGATCCATAAAACTGCGAATGATGACGATGGAATTCCAGTGATCGGGACACTGATCTAATTAGAGCAGTGTATCCGTTTTGTGATGTGTTCAATCACACACATCACAGGATTGTTGTGGTATTGCACGATTTCCCCCTGTTTTATGTTTTGTTAAACATTGGAGTTCAAAATAAATATTTATCAGTGTAATTGTGTGGGTCAAGTTTGTGTATCGTCAGGTAAGTAGACTCTTTTGGGATATTTGCTTCCATATTGCATACATGTAGTCCACAGATGGCGCTGATGATGTACTCATCTTAATGCCTATTGGTGATATGCACCTGACAGATAACAATTTGTAGGGGACCATACTGATGATCATTTCTAAAGTTGTGGGTTTATAACTGGTGTGCTTGAAAAGGTAATTAAAGTTGAGAATGACCCATTCGTTCTGTTTTAATACCAGAATTGGCACGGAACATGAACGAGTTCTTCGTAATGACTGTAAAGTTGTGTGCAATAATTTTGGGTGGAACGTTGAGCGTGACCTTTTATCGTTTTTGCGTGCTTATAAGTTGTTTATTGACACAAAGGACTTACTTAGGTAATTGACCGAGCAAGGACGGTATACTTTTTTTGTGACTCTGTTCATGGGCATTGGATTCCAATTTCCATTCAGGACGTCCTTTTCGATTGTCCCTTAAGTTATCATTGGCTTGTGCTCTAGAATGTTATATAGAGAGCATTGGTACAATAATTGGACATTATTTATTTATTTATTTATTTCGAACACTCACAGAGTACAATATTGACCGATAGGTCTAAAACGTAATAAAACACCACAATAAAATTTTGATTGAAAATTAATTAGCACTACATAGACCGCTACAGAATATTTATACATGTCACTTTCATTCCGACTCTATAATGTATTTCTTTAAAACTGATTTCCAATGCCTACAACTTTGGATACATGAAAAATGTGAGCATTCAAATAATTTAGCTCGTAGTGGAAGAGGAAGTTTATTCCAGTCATTGAAAGTTCGATATGGAAAACATCTGTCCAGGAATGTGCTTATAACTCTTTCATTACATAATATTAGGTTAGTGGATGATCTAGCGTCTGTGCGTTGATTTAAATGTTTGATAACCCAATGAAAGGGGTGAGACAAATTTTTCAAAGAATCACCAAGTGTCGCTAAATCAGCAAACTGGAGTAATCCAGCGAATGATAGCAATTTATTCGTCCTACAAAATTCCGTTATTGAGGCATTATGGGGAAGTCTGAAAGCCAATCGGATCGATCTATTATATGCGGTACGTATCGGGATTAATCTATTTTTTGTAGTGCATTATCAGTAATGCATTTCCGCAAAAACTTTACCTATTTTGGAATCTGTTGACATTATAGCTTGCAACTGCTGTATTGCAAGCAGTACTGTTGAGCTGTTTTTAAAAAAAAATATATTTTGTTATTGTTGTAAAAGTAGTCTGGGCGAAATCTGTAACCTCTTGACATGATGTAAGAGTTCATTAGTGGCTGAGAAGGTTCGGCTCTGGGAGGTATTTTCAAGTGACCGTCCTTCAAGAAGTTATCACCTTAATAACATCCGATTTCCCCCCCTGTTTCATTATCGAATGTGGTGTTTTAATTGGGTTGGACAGTTTGTGTTGCTGTAAACGTGCGTTTTTAATGCGATGCAGGCGACATGCAACTCCTCCACAGACTGGTTTTCAGTAATAGCTGCGCTTTCTTATTAGTTCATTAACGTGCGTTGGCGGGGGCTGCAAATCTCTCTAGAGAGCCTGAAATCCAGCTTTACTTTCTTGGCAAAGCCTGATGTGTGCGCCGTGAAGCGTTTTTCGCTCCTTTTTGCCATACGAAACCCTCCTCTCGCCAAATGTTCCTTATTTGGGACAGGGTGCCGTTTTTGGGGCGTTCGTTGCGCTGCCGCACGACGCCTAATCACTTCCTTACATGTAGATGCAGACGGTGGAGGGTGCCGAGCAGGCCATCCCTTTAGTCTACGAACGTGCCATTTCACTAAAGTTCCCACTTCTCCAGGCGTAATGTGGACTTGACGCTGTGTTTTTCTGTTTTTTTTTAATATTTTGGTTGGTGTTTTACTTTATTTATTCTTCCGTTGTTTACGACGGAATGGCGAGTGTCAACTCCTGATGTATAGCACCTGACCAGTGAACTGGGCAGCGCGGATTATTTCGGTGACTGAACCGTGAGGTTTTTTTGGAGTGCCGAATATCGACGTGACCTACATGCGGAGTGGTGAAGCCGTTTTTAGGCAAACGCCCGAGTGTTTACATCTGCAGCGGCGAAAGTGGAGGACGGTCGCGTCAGGAAACTTCAGCTCCCGGAACATCTATAGAGAAGTTTTTTTGGGTTTTTTTGTGTGTGCGTGGTGCGATTGTGGTATTTATACATTTTTCTTGTTGTGGATCTTGTGGAGTTGCGTAAGGATCACGAAGACGCTACCTGGGGCTTCTTGTCAGTCCCTGATGGTATCAAGTCGTGATTTTATACTTCATCGGTCGACCGGATTCAGCACCTGAGGATCACTGTCGCAGATCATAGTGTGAAGATGTCAGTATCGTTTTCAACGGGCTTGTTTTTTTTGTATGTAACACAAGTTATTTGTGGTGTTATTTAGACATATCACAGAAACGCCATTTTGTTTATGGACGATCAGATCTTGTGCGCACTAGTTGAACTTTGCTTCGGAGTGACTTGAAAGACCTCACCTGAGAAATATTGCGTTCTCCAGACCCCCAGTTTGCGCTCTTGTGATCTAAAATCGAATCCACAGACCTTCGAGGAACCAGCATACGGACTATGATGCCAGTAATAATTACCAACGAAGGATTTTGTCGTACGTAACACAACTTATATTTGTAGGGTTCTTTAGAGAAATCACATCAACGCCATTTTGCTGATTGGCTTATCTTATACGCACTTGTCGAGTTGTGTATAAGCATCCTGAAGACGTTTTGGGGACTAGATCTGCAAAAAGGAAGCGGTGGAGATTCCTTGTCCCGCACGACCTCGTCATTTCACTTCATTTATCCAAAAACTTCACAAGAATAATTTGGGATCTGAGAATGGATCCAGCCTTCGAGGACCAGAATAGCTGAGGATGTCAACAGGGCGTTTTTGTACGTAACAAAACTTGTATATATGCCGTTGTTTCGAACAAGTCGCAACAGCTAGTAAATCCGACCTCGACGAGGGAAGGATGTCAGCGGATCAGGTCGCCTGATGATGAGGATGATCTTGCTGGCCCCGATCCGGGACAACGATGAATAAAAGCTTCGCACCCGATTACGTCAGCTACGATGGCCACAGCGGCTGCGCCCGCTACCTGACACGACACAGTGTACCTGTGTACCACTCGGCAGTGGTGGACCTGCGCCACCAGCGGACTGTTCACAGCGTGGAGCACTACCCCTGCTTACCCGACCCGGCAAGGGTGTCCGGCACGGCCGAGTGCGGCGCCGTGCACTACGGCTTCTGCCTGCCCGTCGTGCTGGACGATGAGAGGACGGGAGCCGGGACCAGGATCAGAGTGGATACCAAGCTCCTGGCCGCGCCGGAGCTGGACGGCGGCCTGCAGAATCTCGTGGATCAGTTTGTTGCCCACGACAAGGCGGTGCAGCAGCAGCCTGGCAGGAAGGCAAAGACGACCTCAAGCAGCCCACTATCTAGTCCCACAAGCCCTAGTCACCCCCATCCTAACCTTCAAACTCCTCAAAGCGCCCAACCGGGCCTTAGCCGCTTGATGATTCCTGACAGTCCACTGCACGTCGACAAGACCTCACCACCGAGTCCGTCCCGAACTCCAGACTGGAACAAGCCGACCTCACCTGCCGCCCCCGCCAGCCCCAAAAAGATCCTGGACGTCGCCCAGTCGTCAGCCGAGGAGACACTGGGTCAGCTGCTGCTGGATCTCAAGCTGGCCGTTTCCACGGGGCTGGAAATCAAGCCCGGGGGCAGCGGAGGAGGACTGCTTCTCGCTGCCGTGGGGTCGCGCAATAGGGTTCAGGGGGTCAAGCAGGATGCTGGATCCCTGAATGCCAAACCAAAGTACGACGACATTGAGGAGAGCCTGAAGGCTTCCTTGGGAAATACGTTGACCAATGGCAACGGTAAGATGGCCACGGACAAAAATAATGTCAAGTATAACGAGGGTGAACTCTGCCTTCAGAGTCCGGTGGACTTTGCGAAAAAACGCTTCCAGTGGACGCAGGATGCGCAGGCGCAACAGAAGCTGGACGCGGTGACCACCAGGGTGCCCCTCAACGGCATCCCGCACTTGGTGAGTGAAACTAAAACGCGCTTTGAGAACGGACTGTTCAACCAGGCGGAAGTGAAGTGGAAGTCGGAGTGGCTACCCAACCTGCTCCCGAACACCTCTGGCCCGGACTCCGGAGCCGGACTGTTGCACCCAGACTATGGCAGGGGCAGCACTTCGCCCAAGAAGTCCCCCAGCCCAGAGCCGGGGGTTACCAGCAGCAGTGGAACCCCCCTGCCCCACCCCAAGCTGACCTCCATCCAGAAGCAGCATATTCGGGAGAGGGCGCTCTCCCCCACGGGCACCAACTCCTTCGTGGGCAGCAGTCCAGGAGCGGTGGTAATCGGCAATGGCACCGGAACCACCAGCGGTTTCTTCCCGGTAAGGCCATTCTTGACCAAGGGATCGGTTGCCGAGAGGGTCCTCATCTTCGAGCGCTGCCCGGTTCTGGACAGGGGGGTCAACAGGATCCACCAGCACCACCATCCGGCTAAACCACTGTTCAACACTTGGCGTATTGGCAACAGCAGCAGTTACACCAGCACTGCGGGGAACAACAACAACAACAACCATGGACCGGATTCGTTGTTACACCAAACTAAGCTGCAGGTAATTATCGTTTCTGGTAATGCGGGGGCTTGATGTTGAATGCTGTTATAAAATTGCACTGCCAACGTTCCACAATGGCGGCAAATTGACTGTTTTTTTGTTCCTCTAAAGGTACGACTACACCGAACCAAAAGCAAAAAGCAAAAGCAGAGTTTTTGAAAACATGTTGAAAAAGCATGTTTTTCAAAACTTGCTTTAGTTTGTGTGTTTGCATGCTTTTGAAAAAAT